>CM060967.1:86223875-86316375 GCA_030765045.1 Tenodera sinensis
TCCCCTTTCCATAAATTCGTTCCTATCAAAAGCCGATTTGCAAGGACAAGTGAGTGTTATCCACGCATGTTACATGTAACTAAGTCATTTTTCTTCTTTTTACAAATTTTTATCGTTATTTTAATCGGAGTTAATTTTATGTTGGCAGAAGGATCGGCTTTTATATGAAGAATGCAGTTGTAAGGAATACGTAAGAACTTATAATGGGCAGAAAATCCGTGTCACATTGCATCTCTTTCGTTCTTTATGTTTTGTTTATTTTTGTTTTTGTAGTTTCTATTTGTGTGACATTTCCCCAGACAAAGAAAGGAAGAGAAGAGAGGAAAAGCTGGGAATGAGTTCGTTACTATCAAATCCCGATATGCTCTATAGCAGACGCGTATTGTTTCCGCATGCTATTAAGTTGAATTTCATACTTTGAAATCGTTTTAGAAAAACATTTGTTATGATAAATACCACATGAATGAAATCAGCAATTATTAAGCTTAGTATGTGAGTTACCAAGAGAATGAAGTTGTGCACGTTTTGTCTGGACAGAACCGGTTCCCTGCTCTACATGCACTACGAACGCCGACAACTTGATTCCTCTTTAATGTAGCTGGCTACTAAGCCATAATGTTTATCAGGCAGCGAACTGACTGTACTAGTCTTCCACCTACTTATAATGGCAGAAAGTTGCAGTCGACATGGTTCTGAAAATGGACAAAAGGGTTTCTCGAAAACGTTAAATAATTTGCAAGATGTGTACAAATGTGATGAGTTGGAAACTGTACGAGAAACAAATATGAATTTATCATCACTTTCAACATTGCTTCTGCTTTGGATCAACTACAATCAGCAATATTTACTTCAATACTGCACAATGTAAGTGAAGGGCATTATTGATGGCTATATGCTCAAGCGTATTTTTTCTATTGTGTTCCTCTGCTTTTTATGGTTTCTTAATTATATGACGTTCTACAGATTTTATATTGTACAAACATGTAGGTAGTTATACATGTTATGTTATTGTGCTAAATTTATGTTATAATCGAAGATACAAACATTTTTAAAAGAGTTAACGAAATACATTTTTCTAAATAAAATATTTGTTTGGCTTCTAGAAATGATCAAACGTTTATTGGCTTCTGTTTTCGAAACGTGCCTGTTTAATATGGTATTTCCATCATAGTTCGGTTTTCAGCTATTCTGTTCACAAACACACACACACACAAACACACACACACACACACACAGAGAGAGAGAGAGAGAGAGAGAGAGAGAGAGAGAGAGAGAGAGAGGGAGAGAGAGAGAGAGAAAACTTTCTTATAAGAATTCATTTCTTGAGTCATTGAGCCTATAATCATGGATTCCTGCATAAACTTGGATATCGAATTATTGGATGGAATGCTGTACTTTGCAACAGAAGTGATCGGTAGAAGAAGTGACACCCAGTTCTCGAAGCTTCCCCGAAGAAATTTTCAGCTGTGAGAGTGCTGGTGATATGCCAGGCAGGCGCAAGCTCTGCAACACGCATGAGTCAGCAGGCACATCCCTAACAAAAGACGCGAAGAAGTGGGTCGATAATGCAACAGTACGTGGCTCCACGGTTGTCACTTCGCTTCTGTCCGTCGGCATTTCATGAGCACGGAGGTTTGATTCTCGGTGGGAAAGTGTGTTGAAGGCCCTAGGCCTTTCGCATCCCTGACAAACGTCGCATTGGCCAGAAGCGGTGCACTCTAATGAGAGTTCTTTGGAGGCAGTGAATTGACGGCCCTGCAAGCTGTCCCGAGAGAGAGCGAGCGAGCGAGCGAGAGAGAGAGAGAGAGATATTGAGTTAGGACGCCATCGTTACTGCTGCCTCATTCATCAACCCATGTGAGCCGTGGCCTCTCCTAAAACCCTTTAATTTTTCCCTTCGCTAAGAGTTTTTAAGACGCAACCAAGTATGGCGAACCACGCAGTGCAGGGTAGATAAAAAACTTTCGCTTTATACTAAACGCACACTATCACTTCCGTTTGCACGTACTGGAAAAGTGTATTCCACATTAAATTAATGCTTGAAAACGTACAAAATTCTCCCATTTTTCATACAAAACTAGAGAGGAAATGCTATGATTGTAAGCTTTCTACGTCTAGTTTCATCATAATTGGTAAGTGCATATATTTTGCTTGCAGACTTTCAGTTGAATGAGAATTCTCGTTAGTTCTCTCGCTCCCTCATTATACGTTTCGCCATAGTTTAAGTACTTAAGACCAGAAAACGTTACTAGAGGATTAAAGAAAAGCAAACGCGGCAGGAATTCTGCGGAGTAAACTCATGTGAAGTTGAAATAATATTTATGGCACAAATAACGAGACATTTTAAATTATGAGATAAAGCAATTAATAGATTATTGTTCTTCTTTTGTTCTTTATAATTTAGGCCCTTTAGCTTGCTCCGTCTGCAAGTTTAAAATTTGCCATAGCAATATTTTCTTGGTCTACAATACAGTCTACTTTAACCACATGTCCTGTACTCTGAAGGTATTCGATAATCAGTGGTGGTTCGTGAGTATATAGTTTGAATGTTTACAAATTTTAGATTTAAATAGCCCTGGAAATGTGAAACAGTATGCTATGTATGTAATCATATAATTGAGCCGGTCGACGTACTAAGGGTGGGCCATTTTAAGCAGAATGCATTACTTTGTCTGCCATTGTGTCTTGTGTTAATGGTGAAAATTTCAGCGGGATATCTTGAACGGTTGTCTTGGAAAATCTGTTTCAAGTTGGCTGTGCATGCAACGGTCCATAATGTCGAACTTTTCCCAGTTCGAGGCTACAGCTTCTCACAGTGTGGTAGGGACTTTGCACTTATCAGACAGTACCTTAAACACAAAAAAGTGATTGGGAATGTCAAGTCTTATCTTACTGCCATGGTATTGTGCCTCAGGAAGTTACAATGGATGTGGACCTACTGTGAGATTGGGATAAGTTCTTACTCCACTCTTTTTAGCAAGCCAGTATCCAAATTAAAAGTTCCATTCACAATAATGAAGTATGTGATCATAAAACAACAAAAGGTGGTGCTGTTTCGTGTTCTCGCACCTTCACCTTCAACCTTTTTCGGATTTGTAATCTGCATACAGCCATGAAAACTTCACCACTGAGAAGACTGCTCCCCCGGGCATCAATCAAATGAAAGTGAAGGTTGTAAGAACCCTATATAAATTTTTGTCTGAAGACAATGTTGAGTTTCTTGAGAGGATAATAAACCAAGACTAAACAGAAATGAAGGGTTGTTTCTTATTATTCTGAATGTTAATGAACCAAGATTGAGCAGAACATATTTATCCCTGACAATGCTGATGTATTGTAGCCACTTAATTTGTCCACAAATTCAATGTTATGTATAGCATTGGAGTAAATTTAATATGAATCTATATATTTAAGTCTAGTTTAGCGAAATGTATCACCGAATATGTCACCTGTGTAAAAAGGGCTTATAATCATCATGTATAAGTTATTTATTTAATTTATGTGCTAAATAAGCCATTTCTTACATGAACTATTCATATCGGAATTAATTATTCTACATAATAACAAAGACTATAGCATAAAGGGGAAAAATACCAAAGAAACAGAAAGACAAATATTTCAATTGCTATTTTCTCGAAACTTAAATTTTCACCTGTGTGCCCCTTTTACGTTGACCGCCTCAATTATAAAAATTGCTACAAGTGTAGCCGCTCCCAATGGTAATAGTAATAATAATAATAATAATAATAATAATAATAATAATAATAATAATAATAATAATAATAATAATAATAATAATAATAATAATAATAATAATAATAATAATAATAATAATAATAATAATAATAATAATAATAATAATAATAATAATAATAATAATAATGATGATAATGATGATAATGATGATGATAATGATAATGATCATGATAATGATAATATTAATATTAATATTAATGATGATGATGATGATAATAATAATAATAATAATAATAATAATAATAATAATAATAATAATGATGATGATAATGATGATAATGATGATGATAATGATAATGATCATGATAATGATAATATTAATATTAATATTAATGATGATGATGATAATAATAATAATAATAATAATAATAATAATAATAATAATAATAATAATAATAATAATAATAATAATAATAATAATAATAATAATAATAATAATAATAATAATAATAATAATAATAATAATAATAATAATAATAATAATAATAATAATAATAATAATAATAATAATAATAATAATAATAATAATAATAATAATAATAATAATAATAATAATAATAATAATAATAATAATAATAATAATAATAATAATAATAATAATAATAATAATAATAATAATAATAATAATAATAATAATAATAATAATAATAATAATAATAATAATAATAATAATAATAATAATAATAATAATAATAATAATAATAATAATAATAATAATAATAATAATAATAATAATAATAATAATAATAATAATAATAATAATAATAATAATAATAATAATAATAATAATAATAATAATAATAATAATAATAATAATAATAATAATAATAATAATAATAATAATAATAATAATAATAATAATAATAATAATAATAATAATAATAATAATAATAATAATAATAATAATAATAATAATAATAATAATAATAATAATAATAATAATAATAATAATAATAATAATACATGACAACGATAATGCACAACTTGTCTGACGAAGTATAGAATCGTTTTTGTGCATTTTTATTTGAATTGTACATAATTAAGTCTAGTTTAGCACAAGAACGAACTAATGCGTAATCTTTTTTCCTGCTCCCCATTTTCACTGTTTTGCCTGCTAAACATTAATATTAGATACTAATTTGTTACCTCTCACCAAATTCCATTTACTAAAGCAGGAAAACGGCATTATTTCTTCTTATGAAAGGTGGCCCTAATTTTTTTGTGGCTAAGTTAACCTGATAACTTAATTTTCTGTTGCCACTTAAAGTTCATGTTGACACTGCACCCGAATACCCAATCTCTATTTTCATCAAACACACATGTTAACAATTACCTTCGAACTGCCGGTTGTGGAAGCTGTGAACTCAAATAGCTGTAGAGGTGTTCACCGACGTAGTAACTGGACCATCGGTAAAAGAAATCCCATTTAGTAGGCGCATTCTCCTGTTAGGAATGCAAAGTGAAGTCTGTATGATAAAAATCATTAATGAATATATTACGGTACAGTGGACAAATTATATGCAAAAGTCCTTTATTTTGCATTTCTTCTACTTTAAGAAAAATATACAGTAGATAAGGCAGCACTATAACATTGAATGTACGGGAAAAACATTTTAACATTTAGTGTGACCTTCCTTAGCTTCCATTATCGCCAAAATTCATCTGGGCATTCCTCAGACCAAAGTCTTACACAAATCACGAATTTGTTCATCTTCTCTTCATATGAATATAGTGTTCTCAATCAGCTGAGATTTGGTGGTAGCCCCTTTTTCTTCCACCCTTTTTGGAGAATACGTCACAGATTTCTTATTGACTTTATATCTGTACGGTTTTCTGGCTAATCAAGCACAGTAATCTCACGTGTTTTGAGTTTCTCAGTGACATTTTTGCCTGATGGAAACCACAAAGCCATTTATCACTTCACTGTACTTAGCAGCATTCTTCTGTAACGTACAAAAGCCCCGGTCCATATGTTGAGATAGCTCCCTAGACCATCACTTCAGTTGGATTCCTACTTTAGTAGGATTTCTCCAGCTGCACCAAACATTCTGTGCCTCTCCAGTACCTCTTCTCCCAGAAATAGGGGTTTCTTCCTCCACAGAAAGATAGCAATCATCGCTGAATATCATGAAATTACATACATGAAAATGTTGATTCTATTTTAAAAATTAATTACAATACTGACCTTAATTTCAATAAAATTACTATTTTGATAAAATAAGCCTGAATTTTTATAAACAAGTGTTGTAAATTAATTTAACTCTCTAATTATAACTTAATGGATTTAATTTACTTTTTCCCATTGTTCTGAACTCTAGTCTTTGTGTTTTATAGCCCAGACCAGGCGTATTTTCACCATAGCTGGGTTTAGTTCCTGCTTTCCGATCTGTCGTCTTTCCTTCAGTTCAGCAACTGCAAATTGTTCTTGCGGTAACTTAACTTCTGTGTTCTCTGCAACACTCTGGATTTGTGCTGAAGTTAATAGCCAATTTTTCTAAGCAGAAGTCTGTCAAAAGCAGCTGTGGTGGCCGGTCTTATGCCACATCTTCAGTGCCGTTTTGGTGTTGAACTTTCCTTTTCTGCGATTTTTTGGCAAACCTACTCACATAGCTAATGCCAATACCTACCAATTTATTTATTTCTGTCAATATTCCAATTTCCTTGTTCCAACAGCCCCTCCACTTCGGCCCTTTTTCTTGAAATAACATCACTATTTTACCCATCCCCACACATTCACCTCACCAGATAACACACTTTGTGATCTGGTGACCTGAATGAACCGTGTGTCTACCTGCTAAACTGATCCCTATCCCACCCATTCTGTCACTCCTTCAGGGACAGAAGGGTGCATTTATATGCACTTAAAAATAATTTCAATAGGAAGGAAGAAACAAAGCGGTTAAATAAAGCTTGGCATCCTACATTACACAAAGCACGCAAAAAATCCTGACCGGAGACAAATTCAAAACGCCAGTGCATCAACAACAGCCACAGACAACCGAACGAACTTCTGTTGGCAGGCTGAGGACAGCCCGAGGTGTGTCATTCGTGTACCTGACCTTTAGGGCCACTTTATGACAGGATGTGGATTTTTGCAAGGTGACGAGTGAGATTAGGGTTGTGGGTAGAAGGGAGGTAGCAAGTTTATGTTCCTCAACGGCCGCTAAACAGTGTGCAACTTTCGTTGGGCAGTGCCGGCGAGTGTATCCAAATATGGAGTTTGAAATTTTGAATTTTTAGTCCAAGCATCTCTTGGAAGGACTGCATGGGAGCTCAGCTTGCGCTGTTGTTAGATTAGCTCCTCTGTTACCGGGGGCGCCCGCAAGCCATGCGGGAAACCCGGAGTTGCACAAGTGCGCTCTCTGGGATTATAGTCCCCAAGAGATCTAATCAGGGCGCTCCGATGCTGTGGTAAAATATCGTAACATTTTGTAGCCCGGCGCCTAATTTTATTCCCCTCACACACGGAAGAGGCGTGGCCTCGTGTAGTAGTCTCGAGGGGAATCTGCGGTATACAGAATAAGTTATCCGAAGTCTTCTATTCTGTATACGCTGCAGACGTAGGAAATGGGAATCTACGGCCATGCCCCAGATTTCGCAGGCGTACATGAGGACTGGGACTATGAGAGCCTGACAAAGACGTAGCTTCAAGGGAATGGGCATCACAGACCGCAACATGGGATACAACGAGGTAGTTGTCCCGCTGGCCTGATTGGACAGATCGTGGACCTGTTCCCGCAAAATAACGCACTTATCGAGCTTCACTCCCAGCTGGGAAATGGTATCCTTTAATCCCATCCTTCTTCCAAGATAGGTGAATGTGGGGAAGTTGGCTGGAAAACGGCTTTTGGTGAAGAGTATAGCGTGGCTCTCCGGGTTAATGGACAATTGCCAACGCCTGCACCATTCTTGGAGGAGGCGGAGATGTCTCTGAATGGGAAGAAAGGTTCTATGTGAGGGAGTCTATTTGTAAAATATAGCAGCATGTCATCAGCATACTGGGCTATGTTGACGTGCTGCTCGAGTGGAATGTCGGCCACATACACCCTGAATAGCGTGGGGGACAGTACAGAACCTACAAAACTCCACCTCGAACTGGCCTTTGTGTACATTTTGTTTCCCACAACTAAGACCACAAAGGATCTGTGTTTGAGGTATGAGTGTATGATGCGAGTAGGTAACTCTATTTGGATGAGTTTGTATAGGAGACCCGCATGCCAGATCGTAGAGAATGTCTTCTGAACGTCCAGAGAAACTGCCGCAGTGTAGGCCTTCTCCTGGTATTCCAGGGCGGCAGGCTCCACCACACGCAGCAGCTAAGTGCCTAGGCTGGAACGCAAACTGGTGGGGAGGGATGGCTTAAATGTCTCCAAGTATGGGGCGCAGGAGGGCAAGCATAAGTCTCTCGAGTACTTTCGAGAGGACAGAGAGGAGACTTATGGAGCGGTAGCTTGCAGGATGTACCGGATATTTTCTTGGTTTAAAATTGCACATCATCCGCGCCCCTCTCCACTCACGTGGAAAGTGACTTAGGGCGAGCCACATATTGAAGACCTTTGTGAGAAAGAGCACGGCCTTGAATGGAAGGTGGAGTAGAATGGCAGGGGTTAGCCCGTCAGGCCCCGCGGCCTTTTTAGTGTTGAGGCTCCGGAGTGCTCCTGGAGCGCACCAGGTTTTATTATGGGAAGGCGATCCGTCTCCTCGGGTGGTCGTCGAAGGTATCGGTGTACCTCTCAACGGACACGGCCGGAGAAGTCTATGTTCTGCGGGTCATCCCTCGGCCTCATAATTCTCTCCAGGTAATGGGCAAATACATTTGATTTTGCTTGGAGTTCGTAGGTCAGGCCTTGGGTGTTTAGGATGGCGGAGGTATGTGACCTAGCTTGATTACGGAGTCTCTTGGCGATTTTCCACACGTCACCATCCTGTAGGGTTTAATCCTTCCGATCTTGAAGGATCTTGATAAATATTTCGCATCATGAGTTTCCAGTCTTTGTCTTGGTGCAAGAATTATTACAACACAGCTTAAAGAAATAAATTATGAAGAAGTACAACGGCACATAATTCGGTTAAGAAACGCAGTAATATACGTAAGTCAAATGGCAATAATTAATTACTGTAGAACTTCCGGTTAACCACTGCTAACCTGTAATTATAATTGTCAGAATATATTGAACAGGAACGTAAAATTAGGAGCAGAAATGTCAAGGCTGAAAATATCAGTTCCATTACGCGTATAGGTACCAAAGGGATGGGGAACTTAGCAAGAAAGGGCACCGTGCAGATCAGCTTACTGGAGCACAATTCAGTATGTGATTCTAGGATGAACAGGACCAGAGCCCAGGTGGCAACGATATCTATATCCCTAGCCTTACCAACCTGGTGGCGAACGGCAAACTATTAGTGAAAATACGCTGCGGTAGCGAATGCATTCGGAAATTCGTGGGTTTGATCTCAAACGACCGCACACTCTGACTTGGAATTTTCTGTGGTTTCCCCCTTGTTACTTAGTTAAGCTGGGGCACTCATCCTAATGCCACTGCTCTCCTATTCATCATTTCCCGTCCCCATCATTCCCCTTTCATCCATTTGTAGTGCCAGTGGCTGGGCGATGGCCTGCGCCCTGGGGAAGATTTCATCTCCGGTATCGTTTCGGCTCCACCCGGGTGGTGTGGACCTGTAGGATTGGGGACTGGCAGCGTTGGATAACTTCCCTGGCAACGTCTGAAGCTACGCCGGCGGGATGCCATCTTCATCCTGTAGCCTTGCGGGCTCCTGGAGGTGGAGGTTTCTGCCGTGTGCAGGGACGCGCGGCATTGGATGCTTCCTAACTAGAAACGTTAGCAACCCCATCCCAAATTGCGCCTGTCGTTCATACGAACTGGTCGTCCTTCGGGTCTTTCCGTTCATCCTTCTCTCCATCCCAGGGGTGGCCGTAGAAGGGCGGTACTCTGCCCGGTTGCGGCGACCCCTCCGTTGTACTGTCTCTCACAACAGTAAATATCCAACTTCAGTGAGACCTGTGCGTGCTTGCATAGACGCTATGAGAATTAAAGCAGTCATATACTGTCCTTACTGTTTGGAGGACATGACAACCATGTCAATTCGCAATTCACCTCAACTCGCAGTTTTGAAAAGCATTATATCAGCAATACTTCTACATTAGCGGGAAAACATTGTAGTTTCAACTTCAGTGCACCTGCAGAACATATGTTCTTATGGTGTTTCTATTAAGTTGTGGACTAGAACTAAAAATGATTCGAGTTTTGTATGCTAGACGTGAGTTTAATCACATAGGCCAACCTCATGTATCCGCTATAGCGTTACTAACTAGGGCGTGTTCTTGCAAATCGACAGTGTAGGCTGACAAAGATTCGAATCACATTTAACATTCTTTATTTAATTTCCCTTTCTCTTTTTTCTTTTGAAGCGGAAACGTCATTATTTATATAACCCGTGCGAAATACAAAATTATAAAACCTAATGGAATCTATTTCTGATGAAACTCCTCCTTTAGGTACATTTATTCCCCGTGCCGTTGTAACTTTCCCCGCCGTCTTATGAATGATGCAGTACGGTTGAAATTTTACAACTGAATGCTTCATAAGATACTAATTGCAATTGCTGAAAATAAAGCAGGGAACACGACTTCCTCAATTTTCAAACATTCCTCCTGAAATTAATATTTCGCTTTAAATATTCACATTCAAAAGCATTGCAATCCATTTCGTTACTATGACAATATTAAAATATATAAGAGTGTAATAGTGTAAAATACAACAGTGTAAATTACAGGATTTCAATGCCAGTGAATAATGTAATAAATGATATGTTATGAAGCTTTCAGTTGTAAAATTTCAATCGTACTGCAGCATTTATAAGACGGCGGGAACACATGAACACACGAAGTTGGCCTAAGTGATTAATTTCACGTCTAACATGCAAAGCTAGAATCATTTTAAATCTAGTCCACAACTTAAAAGAAACACCATAAGAATATATGTTCTGCAGGTTCACTGGAGTTGGATGTATAATGTTTGCCCGCTACTGTAGAAGGATTGCTGAAATAATGCTTTTCAAAGCCGCGAGGTGAGGTGAGTTGCGAATTGACATGGCTCCCATGTCCTCCGAACAGCAAGGGAAGAATGACTAATTTAATTCTCATACCGTCTATGCAAGCACGACTGAGAATTGGGTGACCCTTCGCGCACGTCTCACTGAAGTTGGGTATTTAGGTACTTTTGTGAAAAATAGTACCTACCTTCCTTTACCTTAACCTTTAACTTTCTCTACTCTTACATTATTTATTTGCATAGGTGTTCTAAAAATCATTTATTTTGCTATCTACCTCTCTGAAGCATAAGAAATATTAATAAGAAATGTGCTCTATTAGGTAATATGGCATACTGTGGTAATGCACACTTTGCAAGTTGAAACAACACGGCGATGTATAGAAAGCGGGTACGTGTATTATGTCAGCCGTGATGTTTTGAACGTTTTGAACGAATTCATGAGATAAAAAAAAAAAAAAAAAAAAAAAAAAAAAAAAAAAAAAAAAAAAAAAAAAATGGCCACTTGAAGTTTCAGTGCGGTGCTTAGAATGTGAATAGGGGTTTAAATGAACAAAACCGAATATATTTCTAAAGTGGACTGACCAAATGTCACGGTTAGTAAATTATATGTAACGTTTTACCTGATAATGATAATGATGATGATAATAATGATGATGATAATAATAATGATAGTAATAATAATAATAATAATAATGATGATGACGATGATCATAATAATAATAATAATAATAATAATAATAATAATAATAATAATAATAATAATAATAATAATAATAATAATAATAATAATAATAATAATAATAATAATAATAATAATAATAATAATAATAATAATAATAATAATAATAATAATAATAATAATAATAATAATAATAATAATAATAATAATAATAATAATAATAATAATAATAATAATAATAATAATAATAATAATAATAATAATAATAATAATAATAATAATGCGCAAATATCATTTTGTTACTCGCTTTCTCCCCCAACGTCACCAAAACTGGAGAGCGAAAGCTTTCAACAACAAATGGAACAATAAATGCTGGAGGAAGCTTTGCCGAATAGTTATTGGCCGCCTTACTTTCATCTCCCACCTTAAACTTGTGCGGTTGTTGCCTGCCGTTATAATTTTTGGTCATTCTATTATGTGCCTATAATAAATTATTGCTTACCCTTCTCCTTGTGACCTTTATGTTCTCCTCACTAATATCGTCTGGCAAAATATCCTTAATATGCCACAAATTCGCTAATGGGCAATTAGGTTGATATTTGAGCATTAACTTAAAGGGGCTCTCTCCATGACTGTCATGTTTAGCTGAATTAAACGCGAACTGAAAGCAGTATAAATTTTGGTTCCGCTTTGTATGATCCTTCCAGTGATACGCGATTTCTAAGTTCCTATTAACACGTTCACTTTGTGACGGCTTAGAATAGCACGGTATCATTCATATATTCTTGATCCCGCTACCTAAGCAGAAGGCGCTAAACGCATTTGACATAAAGCATATAGCATTTCTTCAGGCACTCCAAAACAAGCAATTATCGATTGTAAATTCTTAATAACATTAGCTGTGTTCGCTTCCTTCACTGGACATAACCATGAATATTTTGTCTATGAATGTACTGTAACTAGGGCATATTTATTTCCATTTTTACTCCTCGGAAATGCACCGATATAATCTATAAAGAATCTTTGCATGGGTCGCGTAGCTACCTTTGAGGCTAAATACCCCGCCATCGTATTCCGTGCAGGTTTACTTTGTTTATAATTATAACATTCAGAAATGCTCTGTATAATCTCTTTATCCATCCCTTTCCAAATAAATGTATCTCTTATACGCGCTCGAGTCTTAACATTCTCTAAATGCTCCCCACATGGTGCCTTATGAAAATATTTATATAATTCCGGAATTAATATTCGTGGTACTACAATTTTATTTTCATGTTTACGGTATTTACGACATAATATGCCCTTCTTTACCAGGTAAGGTTTAACCTCTTTCTCTTCGCTGATTCGTTGTAAAATTTCCCCTAGTTGATCATCCTTTCTTTGATGAACGGCCATATTTTCAAATACAAATGGATAACTCGATAGTATCGTACATACCCCGGTATCTTACTAGATGATTTCTCAGATTGATCCCCATACATGCGTGATAAGGCAGCGGCTATACAATTTAGTGAACCCCGTACATGTTGACCTTTAAATTTAAAACTGGACAATTTCAAAGCCCATCTAGCAATTTTCCCGCTTTTTCTTGGTTTAGCTAATACCCAAGAGATCGCCTGATTATCCGTTTCTAACAAAACTTCTACGTGTTCAAGATAAAACCTAAATGTCTCTGTCCCAAATAATACCGCTAAAGCTTCTAGCTCATAAGTAGAATATTTTATCTCTATCGGGGATAGACGTCTGGACGTATAACCCAATCTCTCTGGCACTCCCAAAAATAACACCACTGACATAGCTCCTGCAGAATCATCCGTTTGTAAAATAAATTGCTTAGAAAAATCATTAACTGTCAATATAGGAGGGGAGATTAAACATTCCTTAAGAATTATAAATGCTTTTTCCTGTTCCGGTCCCCATGAAAACTTAACACCTTTCTTACGCATTGCATTTAACAGATCTGCAAGTACTGCATAATCCGGAATAAATTTGGAAAAATAATTTACCTTGCCTAAAAGTCTTGCTATGTGTTTAATTGTTTTAGGTCGTGGAAATTGGCGAATATTAATAATGCGATCTAGATCTACTTGTATACCATTAGCTGAAGTAATACGAGTGTGTCCTAGAAATTTCAACTCAGGGGTTGCAAGTTTCACCTTGTCTGGATTGACTGTTAAGCCTGCCTTACGTAATCGAGTCAACACTTTTCATATGTGACCTACCTCCAAAGTAGTTGAATAAATACATAAATCATCTAAGCAATGATATAAATATGTAAATCTAAAATCACCAACAATTTAGTCTAATAATTGCATCAATACTTGAGCTTCCACTGCCAAACCAAACGGCAACGAAGTGAATTCAAACAAATCATAATCAGTAGTAAAAGCTGTATTCTTCTAAAACCAGGGTGCAATGGAATTTGATAATGTGCATTATTCAAATCTAAGGTCGTAAAATATCTAGCTCCTGCAAGGCAATGAAAGGACTGATGCAGATGCGGCATCGGTGTAGAATCAATACGAACCCGTTGATTTAACTGACGAAAATCCACTAATAAACGTAAGTCATTATTTGGTTTAGGTACTATAAAGACTGGACTAGAATAATTTGACTTCGAAGGTACGATCACACCCGTTTCTAACATCTCGTTAAACTTTTGTCGTGATAATTTTAAACGAGTCAAGGGTAAATGTTAAGGTGGTAATCTTGCTCGGGTTATATCTGCTAATTGTACTTGATACTCAATAACATCAATCCTCCTAATTCTTTGTGAGTAGATCACTAAATTCCATGAACTGTTGTATACTGTGGACGTAAATATCCTACTTGATTCTCCGCTTGAGATTGCTGTGAGTTCACTCTTGCAGGAACAATATAAGTTGGCATTTGTCATGGGCGTCGCGAAGGGGGGGGGGCAAGGGAGGGCTGCGGCCCCCCCCCCCCCTTGGAAGTTGGTGAACTTAATGTGCAATCAATTAGTACTAAATTACTATTTTAATTTTTAATGTAAAGAACAATGTTTATTTGGCACAAATTAATACGTTTATCTGTAACAAATAGGTATTATACATTTTGACAATAAATAAATGAATTAATATTGTCTGATTGCAAACTTCCAACATGTGGCCCCCCCTTGGAAAAAAGTCTGCCGACGCTCATGGCATTTGTTTAGTCCAGCTCTGTAAATAAATAAAATCATCTGATCGAAAACGGATATATGCTAGATCTAATACCATTTTAGTATGTTTAACAAAATCAGCGCCTAAAATTAGAGACACGAATAAATTTTCAATAGCATATGTTTTATAATTCCATCGAAAATTCTTTACTCGTACTGGAAGGCTAATTGAACCGCATATCTTTAACGCGCTATTATCCACCCTAGTAAACTCTATTGGTTCATTAACCAATTGAGGAAGTCTGTTTTACATATTGTGAGTTCACCAGAGTGACTACACTTCTCGTGTCAATCAAAGCTATTGACAATATTTTATTAATTTCTACAGTTATAAAGGGCAACTCTGAATTAGAGAATCCCTGTAAGGCATTCACCCATTCAACCGGCCTTTTGCTCAATTGTCAATATTGTAAGCTGATGTCGACTCGCCTCCACGTTGTGCGCCATATGATGTCGACTCGTCGTCCTCCTTCCACTCTTCTACGCCGACTGCTGCTTTCTGATCTTCTGCTCCGTCTGCTCTGGCATGCGACTTTAATCTCAGGGTATGCGTGGATGTTTGCGAATAAAACCAGAACTTCGTTGAAACACTTTTATTCTCACCAAAATAAGAAAGCGTGAGATTTGCCGATCGTTATTAAATTAGTTGACTCGTTACCGTGTCTTTACTAAGACAGAAAATCGTTAATATTAACTATAGGTAATGTGTCCTCACACTTGAGGATCCGGAATACAAGTCCCGTGACTGAAGATATGGGCGACGAGTGTAGTGACCCGCCGGGTTCTGGAGGGCAACTCCAAACGACCCTTTCTCTCCGGGTTCTCGCAGGCAAGTGCCTGTGCGTTATGACGCTCTTTATACCTTTCACTTCCTAATTAGCAACAGGGTTTCGAAGAAACGACCATCCCTTGTTTTCTGACTCACACCGGCGCTGAGCGATTTCCAGGAAAACTGGTCTTGCCAGGTCTCGCTCGATTACCTGAAGCTTGCCCCTTATGACTTGTCTGTACCTTTTCGTGCCTTTTGACAATTTTAGTCACAACTAATATTCCCAGATCTCGTACATTTATACGCGTAACAATTTTAACATTTTCTGATTATCTAATTCCGCCATGTGATGCAGTATTCTATCCATAATTATGGCGTTCACAATTTCGGCTTCAAAGCCCACGTGTGAGTTTTCAAAATGACACCCTTCCTTTCTTTGTCTTGCATAACAGTCTGCAACCAGATGTACCGGTTTATTACAATAATAACACAATAAATATCGTTTATTCTGAACCTTATCTGGAGTTGACCTTGCAGCATCAATTTTCAGATATTTCCTCACAGAACTATTTTGTTCAAGTTGTGGTAACTGTAAATAATTTAATGCCACTTTCTCTAATTCAGCAAAGGTTGTAGGTTTTGAAAACATCAAAAATATACATCAAAGTTCCATATGACAAGAATACTGAAGAATATGAGCTACTATTTCCTTCTCAGTAAACGAAACTCTTAAAGCATAAGCTACCAACTTTTGTTGGTGAATATACTCTAACAAACTTTCCTTTATATCCTGCCTTCGAAAATAATGCTTATGTAAAAGTTCATTCACTTGAGCTGCTGATAACAAGGATTGCACAATCTTACTGTGAAAACTATCTAAGGATTCCTTATTAGAAATAACTTGCAGTAATAATGTCTGTAAGGTTAAACCTACGAACGTTTGAAGCATTTGTAAAACGGTGATGTGCGGTATCTGAAAAGCTTCTACTTATATTTTACCTCTCACTAACCATTTCAAAAATTCGAAAATTTCAGCCAAAGAGTCTACATTAAACATAGGGAGTCTAGAAATGCTTGCCAAGAGTTAGGCAATTAAACTGGATTAATGCCTCATAATTTCCTGAGACTTTCCCGCATCTTTGCGTACAAAGTTCATGGTTCCTGGTATTTCTAATTGAGAAACCAATGTCGACAAACGCACATTTAATTTATTAAACTGTTCTTGAAATTTACTATCCGCGAATCTGCCATTTTCTTTTAATCTAAATCCCCAATATTTCAATCGCCCAAGTAATCTACGACGTTGACTTGGTGTGATTTCCTATGAACCTAATTCTTGTAACATCTCAGATAATAAGTTAACAGTTAACTCGCATAATTCCACCTCCAGTACCTGGTTCCAAAACTGTGTTTCTAGGCTCAAATTTAATGTGACGTATGTAAGTTGAGTGCCCTCTCCAGTTCCGCGCGATGAAGAAATGCAGACTGAAAGGGAAATTCAATGGCAGTAACTCATTTAAATTTTACCTTTCTCATCATGCACGAATTGTTAGGCAGTGTACTTCCCTGTTTATTCTGCTACCTCAGCGACATCTCTTCGTTTACGCTTTAATTCCCTAACTAAATATCTGCCCTGTATTCTTTGTTTCACTGCAAATAGTGCTATTACATACGGTGATTCTGACTGTGATTAGTGCGTGTAGTGGAGTATTTACCACTACATTTGATCTTTTCTACAATGGCTCACCAGTCGGAAGCTACCGGCCACCTTGTCAGCTCTGCATTACTTACAATCTACAATAATGATTCTACTCCACAAGCTCACACTAACTTCACTCCTGGACATCACGGCTCTGTAATATCTCCACATCAACAACCTGCATTATCCACACAACAAGCGTTAATGAACACTTCTGCAACAACAACCAACATCACAGTGAGTAAACCTATTCTTCAGCCTTCACAGTTGACAGCAACCCCCATAACTCACACATATACCAATTCTGTTCAAGACGACGATAATATGGAGTACAGTACCACACCGGACCAGTCTAATGGGGCACACAATGTGCGCCCTGCACAAGCTCCCTCAGCCAGTTCTAACAAGCGGCTCTGTCTTGCGCCAGCTTCTATATCGCCTAACACGCCCCGTTATGCTTATGCAGTACCCACTTCGAACCGCTTCCAGGCTTTAGGTGATACTCCCGACCTAGACACTACAGATTCACCGTCTCTTGCTCCTAAAGAGAAAATTCCCCCTATCTGTCTCCGTGATATTCACAATTACCAATTGTTCTTGAAGGATGTCAAAACGTGTGTTAAATCGGATTTTCACACTGAGCTCCGAGGTTCGATTCTAAAAATTTATGCCACCACTTCTTCTGATTTCCGTTCTCTTACATCTTACTTCACCTCAATCAATCAAGCATATTATACCTTTAGAAATCCAGCTGATAAACTCTTCTCCGTTGTCATTCGCAATCTTCCTTGCTCCCTAAATGACCAGGAAGTGTACGATGAACTTTGTGCTCTGAACTATCCTGTTCAAAAGGTCACACGCTTACTTGGCAGAAACAGGAACCCACTACCTCTGTGTGCTGTAGAACTTACAAACAACGATGAGGGTAAAAACATTCTGAATCTTACCCGGCTGCTATATAGTGTTGTGAAGGTCGAACATCGCCGCCGTACCAGTGATCTACCACAGTGCACTCGCTGCCAAAACTTTGGACATACCAAAAACTATTGTAAGTTGGAACCTCGATGTGTCAGATGTTTAGGCGCACACCATTATTCAGACTGCGCTAAACCTTCCACCACACCAGCTAAGTGCGTTAACTGCGAGCAAGATCACCCAGCTAATTATCGCGGCTGTCCTTACTATGTGGCGCTGAAAGCAAGACTCTCTCGCCGATCTCAGCAACCCAGCCTCTCATCAACATCTTCACCTTCGATGCCGCGCACATCGCCTGCATCCGAACGACGTCCACAGCAGCCACGCCCGTCTCAGCAATCATCAGCCTTCCACCCAACGACCGTTCCTGGTACGCAGCCCAGGACTTATTCTCAAATGACGTCTTCCACTTCTCCTTTTTCACCGGCCAGTTCTTCCGCTGCCCCACCCAGGGATTCTTCTTCGACGCCCTTACTGACCCTTTTCTCTGATTTGCTCTCTCAGTTATTCTCTTACTTCCGGACTCTGCTTACCCCCATTTTACCACAACTTCCACCGCTACTTAGTTCTCTTATTATTTCTTTAATTCCCAATGGCAACCCGTGATATCATTAATCTTAAAAAGTTAACCCTCCTTAACTGGAACGCTAACGGTCTCCGTGCCAAACGCGCATCTTTCGTTGCTTTTCTCACAATGCACAATATCGATATTGCCTGCGTCACTGAAACGCATTTTCTACCGAACGAGACCTTCACAGTTCCTGGCTACAAAATCTATCGTCAGGATCGTGTAGCTGAAACGGCTTCCGGAGGTGTTGCCATCCTCATCAGACGCACGCTTACTCACAGTGCAATCTTTCTACCCACTATTCCTGCACTTGAAGTGACAGGCCTTAAACTCTCCACCACGGATGGTACTAATGTCATTATTATCTGTGCTTATAAACCTCCTAATCGCCGGCTTAATACTACACATCTCTCGCTACTATTCCCGCCTGACTGCAGCACTCTCCTTTTGGGCGATCTGAATTGCAAACATTCTTCATGGGGGTGTAGGTCTACCAATCCCAATGGTCGTCTTCTTTTCAATGTTTTAAATACCAATGGGCTTTCTATTTCCGCTCCATCGGATCCCACTTATTATCCTAGCAATCCCATGCACGCTCCTGATATCCTTGATATTGGTCTTCACAGGAATCTTCCTCTCCCAACTTATGTCACCGCTTTAGCAGAACTTGATTCCGATCATTGCCCTGTTGTGATTACCTTTCAACTCTCGCCTACCTTGCTGACTTCCTTTCCTCGCCTCATCACTGGTATTGTGAACTGGGACGCTTTTCAATCTCAGTTAGATAATGCCTTAACCTCCTCTTATCAACTAGCAACTACTACTGATATTGACGCCGCGGTAGCACATTTCACTGCTACCCTGTGTAACTGTGTACGGCTTTCTACGTCACACTCTCCATGGCGGAACTCTCCACATTCATTGCCAATATCCATTCTGCGTCTTATTCGGGAGAAAAATGCTATTCGTCGGCGATGGCAACGAGAACGGCAACCTTGGTTACGTAGACGACTCAACAATTTGATACGTCTTGTAAAGGTTGAACTAGAGCGTCACCGTCTACAAACTTATCAACGCCATGTGGCGACTATATCTCCACACGACCACACCTTGTGGGATGCCACCAGCCGGATTCTTCGTGAACCTACTGTGATTCCTGCACTCTCCGATGGGAACAATCTTGTCACGGACGTCGCAGCGAAGTGTGAAATCTTGGCTGCACATTACGAACAAACTTTTGCTCTTCACACCATATCTCCAAGCGCCGCAGCTATAGAAAATGAACTAGGTGCCCAACGTCAACGAGCTACAGTTCAATCACGAATCTCCTTCACTAGTCCTCGGGAACTCTTTCATCTGATTCGCTGCCTTCCTAACAAGAAATCGCCTGGGCACGATCTTCTGCCCAACATAGTATTGAAACATCTCACCAAGAAAGCGCTTGCCTATCTCTCTTCTATACTGAATTTTTGTCTGCAAATTGGCTACTTCCCTTCCACGTGGACATTTGCTCATATCATTGTGTTCCACAAACCCAATAAGCCTAAGCATCTGCCAAGCAGCTATCGTCCTATAAGTCTGCTGCCCACATTGGCCAAACTCTTTGAGAAGGTCATCCATCGCCGTCTAGTGCAGTACCTCACCAATGCTCACATCATTCCCTCGTTTCAATTCGGATTTCGCCCGAAACACTCTACTACTCACCAGTTACTGAGGTTAACTCAACACGTTGTCCGCGGCTTCGAGCATCGCCAATATACCCCAGCTCTTTTCCTTGATGTGGCACAGGCGTTTGATAAAGTGTGGCATTCTGGCTTGCTACTTAAACTTTATCGCACTGGTCTTCCGGACTATTTGGTACACATTATTACCAGCTTTCTCACCGGTCGCACTTTTGCAGTACGCATTGGAGGTACTCTTTCCCTTAAGTATTCTATTTCAGCAGGAGTCCCCCAAGGTTCTATACTAGCACCCACGCTCTTTAGTATTTATACCTCTGATATTCCAGATCTAGCTCCAACCTCAATTGCCCTGTATGCTGACGATACCGTGTTATATTATTCTCACTCTAGACTCCATTCCGCTATCAACACATTACAGATCTCTCTTGATCGCCTCACAAATTGGTTTCGCACTTGGTGTATTACCATTAACACTCAGAAAACGGAAGCCAAGATTTTTACTCTACGCCGCTATAATTCACCACCGCCTATACGCCTTCTGAATACTCATGTGTCATGGCTCTCCTCTTCTACACCAGTTAGGTACCTTGGGATATTATTGGACACTCGGCTCACGTGGAAGCCTCATATAGACCGCAACATTACCCTGGCATCGGCTCGTCTTTCTAAACTTTCGTCTTTGCTCCACAAACACACCTCACTTGGTTTGGAATCTTCACTGCTCCTATACAAATCTCTTGTTCGTCCTCTCATTACTTATGCCTGCCAGGTATGGGGGGCTGCCAGTATGTGTCACCTACGGCGTCTACAGGTCGTCCAGAACCGATTCCTGCGAATCGCCACCAATGCTCCTTGGTTTGTACGCAACCAGCAGCTCCATCACGAACTGGGCCTTCTTCCTCTCCATCATTTCATCCGACAGCTCGCCCGACGGTTCTTCTCCAATCTACGCCACGTTCCAGGAGCTGTGACGTACAACATCGGCGTCCGAAGTCGCCGGCCAACACGACTGAAGCGACGACTTCCACAGGATCTGCTTCTTAGTGATGACACTTCTAGCTCTGACTAATCCACTGCTCCACTTCTGCTTTTCTACTATCTGTGTAATGTGTAAATTCTCACCATCACAGCCTGTATCACATTTGTATTAGTTCAGAGGGGGCCCACTGCCCTACCTCTACAATGTTACTCTTATGTTACTATGATTTTTATTTTGGTTCTACCAGATCTGTAGAGCATGTATTTACTGCTGATCGATCTAAATAAATTAAAAAAAAAAAAAATATCTGCCCCTTTCAATTAATTCCTACCCGCAGGATCTTCAGGATAGAGCAAGATCACATAAACCAACACGTACATTAAGGTACAATTTCTTTAAAATAATTTAAATGATTTAAACAACAGATAATTAAACCAATGTGAGCCATATTAAGATATTACATTAAACCTTGTGAAGCTGACACTCCGTTAAGCCTCAGAGAAATAATATACACAAATTAAAATTTACAACAACTCATCGATTAAACAATTTCTCAACCAAAGATTTTCTTGGTTCTCACAATTAATCAGTGTTTATTAATGATTGTTTCACATAAATTCCACATACAACATTTTAAAACTTTACCCTGCCTTAACAGTTCTTCTTGATTCTCACAATGAACTACAGTCCTGCTAATGATTGCTTCACATAAATCCCACATACAACTTTTAAAACTTTAACCTTCACTTCTATTAACTTTCACAACCCTTTTACAGCCGCTGAATGCCCCTATACCTGACTCAAAGTGTTTAATGTGTAAACGCATTAATTACACTCTCCTTTCATACTTACCTTGGTAGCGTTCGTCGATACAATCGCAGAATACGCCGCTGGTTCCTTAACCTCCATTAGATACCACAGTTGTCTTCAAACTGCGGAATTAGCAAGGTCAGGTTCCCGTGACTCACCCACATGGATACTAGCGAACTCGGTATCATGTTAACCATTTCTTCTTGCTGATGTAGACATGTCACTTGTCGAATGCCCTTTCCCAAGTAGTTACGACGTATGGCGACTTGACTGATTAACCAGTATATATATATGAAACCTTACTGGCAACTCCAACCCGACAATGTCTGGCTAACAATTGCTCCGTCGTTGAAGGCCAAGTTGTATACATACAGTCTGCAAAGGCCGAACTGCCTTAATTCTGTCATCACGCCACCCGCTACTGCTTTCGTCAGAGAGCATGACGTCAGCCATTCTAAGATTAAGACATACCTCCTGGCTGTTCCCAAGATACCTTTGGTAATTTGTTTTATTCTAACATGGTATTACTTTTAATAACGTTACATAAAAGTTTTCGCATTTTAAGCAGTGTACTTTGAAATCCTAAGTGGTTGCTATTTTGTTTCTCATGAACTGATATAAAAATGTGTAATACCATGACTTTCGTATAGCTGTCGACAGCAAACAGTCGTCTCAGCCAATGAAGTGCGTATTATTGCGGTTACTTGCAGCAATAGAATCGTTTACGAGTATAAGTTGTTTTGGTCCCTGCCCATAAATGTGATAGCACCTGCAAGACTTAGCCGCGCTTCATACCAAGGCTGAGGGGTTAGAAAAGTCCGAACAGAGTGAACCACAGAAGACAGGTATTCAAATAAACGAATAATAAGTAACCACTTATTCCATTGGGGGTGGGGGGGGGCGCGTCGGAGTAACATAGATGGTGTAACTTAAGTTTTACTGTGCCACAGTTGTTTGTTACATGCCATAGCTGGAACCCCTTCTTCTGCTTCTTGGCTACAGTATTATTGTAACGGCGACTGCCGCACTTCAAAGGAGGTTCAAGGTCAGCTACCTCACACCACTACTTTGCGTAGCTTCGATTGCTGGGCTTATTGCGAGGAGCTTTACGAAACTTCCATTTCCAGAAAAGTCGCCGGTACCTCATTCTCGGCTCATAAGTGGGTCGGTACGGACAGAGACAATAGTGTTGGGTCGGTTTTAGTGAGTTGATCGTCAAAGTTAGTAGGCGAGTAAGTAAAATTTACAGAGAAAGCTGTGGACAGTTAGCCGGTGTCTTGTGTCAAGGTTACAATGGAGCAGAACAGCTCTGAGTTGCAAGGTCACGAGTTGGAAACTGTGATTCAGGTTTAAAGGAAATATAGTGACTTAAAAAGTAGCTGGACTTGTCATTTCTCATGGCACCGACAACGCTTAGTATGTTGTGCGGGATCGGTTTTAAAACAGGAACGCCTGTCCGCAAATGCACGGCTTGGACGCTGGAAAGTGTCGAAGTGGGAGGTGGGTGTGTGCTGACATTTCGTCAATGAACCCGTCATCGAGCTGTTCACTTTACAAACGGGCTCATGCACATGACCCAATACATGCGGTTGTCTTTCAACATTTTCAATCGCTCCGTGGACTCGAGCCATAAAGGTCCACGCTGCAGTACCATACACTTCATACAGCTCCACAGAAGATATTTGAAAGGTGTCAGATTTGGCGACCTTGCTGGCCATGGAACTTGTTCAACTCTGCCAATCCATTGATTTGGATATGCGACGTTGAGGTAATTTCGCACATTTACATCAAAGTGTGCTAGAGCTCAAGCCGGCCATTTCAGGAGCTATGTACTGGTACGTGTCGCACTGGTGTTAAAAACTATACAAGTAATGCAGTAGGATGCGCATCAAGGAATCTATGGAAGAATTTAGCGCATGCGCACGAATGTTATTATGCTCAGGTCGTGCATCCCAGTACACAAATGGCTAAAGAATTGCCTATCTTCCGTATTAAGATAGCAAAACGAATGTTACCCAATTGTTGCAACTGTTCGTCCTCAAAGTTCAACGCTCTCCATCGTCCAAACTATGCATTTCCGGACAGGATTTCCGAATTAAAACCAGTCAGTTTGCCATCGGGCACAACATACTAAGCGTTGTCGGTGTTTTTTTGGAACACGCAGTATACATATATTGGAACAACACACACATACACGCACGCCGTCCTTCGTTGAACTTAGTTGATTCCGGATACCACAGACGCCGAAAAGTTTGCCTATGTAGAACAGCAAAGGGGACTCCACACACTCCTTGCTTGACGTAAGATCAGCGCATGAAAACGAACACTTTACAGCTATAACTGGTCCTATACCCCATCGCTGGAGGACTTGCTTGCTGTAGGAGGGGTGCCGTGCCGATTCCTGGGCTCCAGAAAGGTTACTGTATAGAAGAATGATTGTCCCTGTCCAAAATAATACGCACCAGGCCTAAGCATATTAATTATCCGTTTCAAGGCATATCAACATATGACAGCTACTTCATAACACAATACATGTTGAGTTGAGAATACAGCGATCAGGGCAAGAAGAGGGGAGGTTGGTGTCTTTACTTTTTCTGGTGTCAATGAAACCAAAACAGTTTCATCGTCTCAGAGCCAGTCATGCCGAGCGAAATTACTCGTGGCCGTATAGTAGGTATGTGCGAATGCAACTTTGAAATTTATAGAAAATCTAGTCATGCTGATAATTACATAAAAATAAAAGTTTTAATCCTTTTTTTACACAAATTTGCTGTTTTCAATAGTTTAATTTATAGATTAATAAATATATCCCTTAAAAAGAAGAATTTCACACAAAATATAAACAATTATCAACACTGTGGTAATTAATCATTTTAATACATATTTTTACATAGAACAATATACAAATTTAAATATAAAAATATATTATGAAAGTTTCTCCTCTCAAGAAAATAGAATGTGTGTTTTTGAAAAGTTTACGTACCATTCTAGGGCTGATAAACATTTTAAAAAACATGGAATAACTTTGGTCCCTCAAAATAAATTTAATATACAAAATTTACCAAATGTTTCTAAAAAGGATAAAATTCCAAATAAACATAAAAAATCTGGCATTTATCAATTTATCTGTTTGAATTATGACAGGGTTTACATTGGTAAAAGTAAACATCATTTGGAAGCCAGAATGAAGAAAAATTTTATAAATATCAAATATAAATAGATTGATAAATCAGCTATGGAAGATCATTTTTGGTCATTTAATTACGAAATAAATTCAGAGATTAAATTATTAAGGAAACACTGAAGTGATATTTTAGCTAATTTGGTCAAAAATCGATTTTTGGGTTTTATTTAAAACATGCACCATACCTTAAAGAATATATCTGCGAAGTTTTAATCCCCTAAGGAGGGGGGCACCACACATTTTGGACGCTATTTTTAAAGTGGTGCGTCTCTGCCTTTTAAATTGGCGTGTCCGCACCTACCATTTCAATTTTAAACTCATTTTTTCTCAGAAACGATTTTTTTTTTATTTTGTTAAATGAATGCGCAGGCTTCAACGGCCTGTGTCCTGATCAGTGCTCTTGGCTTCCGGTGAAGATCGCGTCTTTTTCTTGAGATTGCTGACGTTTCGCACATCCTATTGTGAGCTTCTTCTGGTCTCTTGTCCGGTCTTCAGATTCAGATTTGTTTATTGAGAAGGTTTTGCCTGATGCCAGTACAATAGGCCCGGCTTACACGCCCAATTATCATTAACTTATAATTATCAATATTTACAATATTTACAGTTTTTAGGCTTATCAAAAACCCATATGGTGATCATCTTTAGGTCATCGAGAACAGTTTTTGCTTACAGTTATTGATTGTCTTTTGAGTGTTTTGTTTCATTTATATACACACATTTAGACTATATACACACATACACACATGCATTCACTCCTGGGCATACCAAAACTATATGACCCATCACATGCGCGCGCGCACACACAGACACACACACACGCAAACACACATACATGCTTACACTGAGCATACCAAAAAATATGCGTCCCTGCTCTATACTGCACTATATACAATTCACTTTACTATTTACACTATTAATTATAGAGTTTTCCGCGGTCAGGTTGCAGCTCCTGTATGATTCCCAATGCGCAGACTTCTGTAGTAGTAAGTTTGTGTCCTAGGGCCGGGGTTACATGGGCGCGCATTAGTCGGTGAGCAGTGTCGCGTCTATTACACGTTTATCTTAGCGTGTTTGCGGTGCTTCGGCTCGCCTTTGCCAATGTCTGTGTTTGTTGGCGCTATTTTTATATGGGTGGACTAGCACATCGTGCGGGTCGTGGCGGCGCCTAGGTATTTAATATGCCGACGACAGTGCAATGTTTGACCACCGACCGTTAAGTTCATTGCCAAAGTGTGATGTCGCTTTGAGAAATGCATCAGGTGGCAATTATTAGGATTAATTTTGATTTTCCAATCATGGAGCCATGAGAGGAAGCTATTTACATATATTTGCATTCCTGCAAGGCCAAAACCAAGATTATTGTGGTGGATTTATTAGAGCGCATCACTCGCTCCCTGGAGGAGGAGTTGCCCTCTTGGACGTAGAAGTGCCGCTTTTCCAAGAAAAGTGTGCAGGAAGTACAGATAATTTTGAAGGGCCGGGAAATCGTGGTGCAGTTTATAAATGAGGACATTGTGCCAGCACTGGTCAAACACGACCTCTACATCCAGAAATAACGCCCACGTTGAAGCCCCACTGTTAAACTGCTCAGTTACATCATCAGTTAATCTGAGAAGCTGTAACTCTGTAGAATGTCCTTTTCTACAGCCAAACTGTGAATTTGAATGTTCATGTGGTTCCGAAACTTTTTGAACTCGAGTAAGTATACGTTTCTCGAGCATTTTGTCAATTGTAGACAAGAGACTAATGAGGCGATAATTTTGGTGCTGTCGAGTGCTTATCCCTTGCTTTGGGAGCATAATAACCTTGGCTCGCTTCCAAGTGGAGGGGAAGTAGCTGTGCTGCAAACAGGCGTTATATATCTTTGTTAGTTGCACCAAGGCTTTTCTCGGGAGATGCTTAAGTTCCTCATTAGTACTTTGTCAGGGCCGGCAGCTTTCCCATTAGGCAGTTCCCTAATGAGCTTGTAAACTTCTAGCGGTGTTATAAGGTGTAACTGTTGCTCTTGCTTCTGCACCATCCAGGTTTGTACCCATATCTGGGTCTCCTCTTCTAGGTCACGGCTAATCATTGTGTTTTCCGCGAATCTGTCTGTCTTGGAGACAGGCAGCGAACACCTTGACTTTCTCCTCTGCGGAGAAGTGCAAGCCACCTTGAGTGTGCAGCGCCTCAGTTGCGGAGTTGACGCTAGTGGAGACCTTAAAAGCCTTTAATAATTTCTACAAAGAAGAGTCCGAATGAGTGGTACTCAGCCGTTTGTTTTCCCACTGTTCAATTTTGTTGATTTTAATTTGTTGCCGAATGACGTTGCGTAGTCATTTTGCTACCACTTTATATTCAAACTGAGGGGTATGCCGCCACGGTCTTGTCAAGCCATGAGTTGCTCCACCTTGGGGTACGTGCAAAAACCGGGTGGTCTTGTGGTGTATGTGGCAGCATTTCACTTGGGCGTGCGTAGCAAGACAGTAAAGTTTTCAATAGTGACATCTATGTCTGCCTCGCTTTAGTATGACAGCATGGGCTGCGCCATCCTGTGCATTTCCATGGCAAACCTACCCCAGTCGGTGTCGGCCCTCTTCGGAAGGCCAGAGGCACCGGCCGTAATGGCACCCGGTATGTCGAAATGCACAGGAAGATGGTTGGAGTTCAGGCTGGGATACACGGTGACGTTATTTGAATGTCGCGTTCTTGTGAGTACGAGGTTCAAAATCTCAGGGTCAAAGTGCCCTGTTCTGTGGCAAAAGGTGGATTCTGGTTGGAGATGTACCTCAATATCATCATTTTCTGTTATAAGTTCAACCAAATTTCCGGACACGTTTGTCCGGCGAGAAAACCATCAAGGGTGCTGGGCATTGAAATCTACTGCAATTATAACATGGTTGTCTAAAGCGAGGATATGTTCGAGGTCTTGTGTGAAATCTGGGGAGTTAGGGGGCCGATAAAGTGCTACCAGCGTCACCGTTTTATTATTAAGAAGGGTTTTAAGAGCTGTGCACTCTAACGCTGTCAGTGGAGGCAGCGTGAAAGAAGCTTGAGCAATTGTGTTACTGAGAGAAATAACAGTCAATAACAGCCAACTCTGTCGTTCCAAATAATTTGTAGCCCTGGAGCTTAAAAGTGTGCTCTTGTTTTAATTTTGTTTCGCAGATGAATGCGACGTCAATTGTGTTACGCCGTACGTAGTTTTCAAGTTCGTGTTGCTTCCTGTGGGTACCATCTGCATTCCACAGGAGCGCACAGGCCATCTACTCTAAGAGGGTTGAGAGGAGACATATGATGATCTCAATTATCTCCATAGTGTTGTTGCAGCAGCTTTTGAGTTTGACGAGGAAAGGCTGCAGCTTTGTTAAGAGTGCGGGTGGCTTTAAGTACTTAAACAGGTTGAGGATGTGTTTTAACCCGCCCAGATCACCGATGGGCACCTTTTGGGGTTGTGGAGTTGGACCATTCTATGGTGGTACTGGTGCATTTTTCCCTCCGGTAGCTCCCGAAAATTAGATGCCTGGTTTGACCAGGGTCGGGTGCATGATGGGTCTTGGCCCTGGTGGAGCACTAGGAGAGCTTCTGGCTATAGTTGCCTGTTGACGGCGGTGACGTTCTTTGCAGAACGTCTCACACCCTCTGGAGCTGGCAGGAAGTGATTCCCCACAGTTTGCACAATGGGGTGCAACGACCTCTTTCGCCTTTTTTGGGCAGTCAGCCAGACGGTGGAGGTCACCGTAAAGGGCATACAGGGAGCTCATGTTGCAATTTCTGAAGGTATGCCCTAACTGCTGGAAGTTAAAACATTGGGGGATATTTATTTATTTGTTTGCGGACCTCCTTGGTGATCATTACATGGCACACCTGCAGTAATCTTTGGTTTTCGGTGGTCCTATCAACACTAGCCTGAAAGTTTGGCAGAGGCCTGTTGCGAGAAATCATCTGGTGCACCTGGACTCCGGTGTAGCCCTTCTGTTCCAAGTCCTCTTTCACGTAGTACCCCTTTAGGTCCGCAGGAAGACGTTTTATTACGTACCTAAGAGGTCACTTTGGGGCGTGAGGCGTCCTGTTTCCGCTGAAGAAAGAGCTTTAGGCAGTCCCTCGTTATTTGGAGTTTGTACGTGTCGGCTGGCAAGAGGTCTCGCAGTATGTGGGGGACCTTAACTGTTTTGCATCTGGAACTATGATCCGTGGTGGTTTCTGGTTTTCTGTTGGCGTTGTTGTCGTGTTATTTGATGTCGTTGGCGTGGAAATGGGAGTGGGTTTGGGGGGCTGCGTGGCTTTTTGTTTTTGTGTAGTTGGTTTGGTGGGAGGTAATTTTGGGAAGGGGTTTCTTGGGGTGGGGGTTGTTGTCGGTTGCAGTTCCTCCGTCGCTTCGTCCTGGAATTCTTCTTCCGCCCTCAGCGGCGCGTATGTATACCTCGTGGTGACGGGATATGGTGGCGTTTTCTGTTTGGGCGCTCGTTTTTAGCGCTGCAGGCTGAGACGCACGCTATCTGAATCGCTTTCCCAGCCGCTTCCTCTGTTGTGTTTATTACGCACAGGGACATTGCGCCATCCATCGCTGAGGATAACGAGGCGCCGCTTTTTAAGGGTAAGCTCTTTGCAGCAGAACCCGAGGTCTTTTAAATTAGTTGTTCTTTAACAACGATGTCAATTGCCAGGATCACAATAGCGTGCCGGTGTGCCGGAATTTTCTCCAGCAGGAGTTCTTTTACATGTCTGTAAATCTACTGACATGGTGCTGTCGTTTTTAAGCACACATTAAAACCATAGGTCTAGGCCAGATTTGAACCCGCGACCTTGGGATTAGTAGGCCAGCGTCTTACCACCTAAGCCACCCAGACCGATCCGAGGTCCTGAGCGAATTAGACTTAGACTTATTTTATTGAGGAAAAATTTGCCTGGTGCCGGTACAGAAGGGCCCGGCTTACAGGCTAAAATTGACATTAATTATAATTTACAATATTTACATGGGTATTCTTGTTAGCTTTTATATCATCAAAAACCCATACAGTGAGCGGCTTTAGCCCACTGAGAACAGTTTTTGGGCGTATTCTCAGTCTTTTGTCTGTCTGTTTTTGATTTTTTTTTTAATTTATATACACGGATACATACACTCACTCACTCCTGGGCATACCACACATATGTCCCATCACACGCACACACACACACACACACACACACACACACGCTCGTATATACATATTTACACTGCACTATATACATTTCACTATTTACAGTTTTTCCGCAGTTTTCCTGTGCGGACCAGGTTGCAGCTCCTGTGGCGTTTCCGAGGCACAGACCTCTTCCGGAGTGTGTGGCCTAGGGCCTGGGTTCCATGGATGCGCATCAGTCGGCGAGCCATGCAATGTCTCATTAGTCGGCGAGCCGAGCCGCATCTAGAACATTTTTATCCTAGTATGTTTGCGGTGCTTCGGCTCGCCTTTGCCTATGTTAGCGATCACGTCATTTTCGTGGTTCCTAATGCGCGTCCATGCCGCCATTGCTCTTTTGTCTATTGCCTCCGGGATGAACGGGATATGAGTTTCGAGGTGAAGAGTTTGGTTAGTGGTGAGGAGTGGAGCAGAGAGGATTTTTCTGAGGGAGAGGTTTTGGAGGGTTTGGAGTTGTTTGAGGGCAGTTTTGGAGGCATTAGCCCAGGCCACACATGCATACAGGACCACCGAGAGAATAAATGACCTATATAGTATAAGTTTTGACTTTAGTCGCAACTGTTTACTACGGAAGATGGGGGCGCACAACTTTAGCCGCTGTCTGCCTTTATTGGCGCTATTTTTTATGTGGGTGGACCAACACATTGTGCGGTCCAAGGTGACACCTAAGTATTTAACTTGCTGACGGCAGTGCAATATTTGACCACCGACCGTTAGGTCCGTTGCCAAAGTGTGACGCCGCTTAGAGAAATGAATCAGCTGGCATTTGTCGGGATTAATTGTGATTTTCCAGTCATGTTGCCATGAGAGGAAGTTGTTCACATAACGTTGCATTTCTGCAAGGCCGAAACGTGGATTTCTATGGTGGTTGTATATTGCAGTGTCGTCAGCATACATGGCGACCTTGCATCTGGCGTCCACTGGGAAATCATTGGTGAATAATATATACAGAAAAGGGGACATTATTGCCCCTTGTGGGACGCCAGCCCGCATCACTCGCTCCCGTGAGGAGGAGCGGCCCACTTGGACGTAAAACTGCCGGTTTTCTAGAAAATTGTGCAGCAAGTATAGATAATTTTGAAGAGCCGGGAAATTGTGATGCAGTTTATAAATAAGGTCATTGTGCCAGCACCGGTCAAATGCAGCTTCTACGTCCAGAAATAGCGCCAACGTTGAAGCCCCATTGTTAAATTGCTCTGTTACGTCATCAGTTAGTCTGAGGAGCTGTAGTTCAGTGGAATGTCCTTTTCTAAAGCCAAACTGTGAATTTGAGAGTTCATGTGTTGCCGAGACTTGTTTTTGAAGTCGAGAAAGGATACATTTTTCGAGCAGTTTACCAATAGTAGACAAAAGACTAATGGGACGGTAGTTTTGCGGTTGTCTGGTGCTTTTCCCTTGCTTTGGGAGCATGATAACCTTAGCTCGTTTCCAAGTAGAGGGGAAATAGCCTTGCTGCAAACAGGCGTTAAATATCTTTGTTAGTTGCACCAGAGCTTTTCTCGGGAGATGCTTAAGTTCCTCATTAGTCACTTTGTCTGGACCGGCAGCTTTCCCATTAGGCAATTTCCTAATGAGCTTGTAAATTTCCTGCGGTGTTATGGTGGGTAGTTGTTGCTCTTGCTTCTGCGCAACCCAGGTTTGTACCCATGTCTGGACCTCCCGTTCTATTTCACAGTTGGCCACTGGGTTTTCGGTGAATCTGTCTTGGAGACAGTCAGCGAAGACCTCGGCTTTCTCCTCTGCGGAGAAGTGCAAGCCGCTTTGAGTGTGCAGCGCCTCAGTTGCGGAGTTGACGCTCGTGGAAACTTTGAAAGCCTTGAGTAATTTCCACAAAGAGGAGTCCGAATGTGTGGTACTCAGCATTTTGTTTTCCCATTGTTCAGTTTTATTGATTTTAATTTGTTGCCGAATGATGTTGCGTAGCCATTTTGCTAGCACTTTATATTCAGGCTGACGGGCCCATTGCCTTTCAGTGGCTGTGCTGGCAAGAAGGGTTTTCCAGGTGTCTATATTGATAATGTTCTTTTCTTTGAAAATCTCTATACTTGCGCGAGTCTGCCCGTGGGAGACATTGTAGCAGGTGGCTAGGAGTTCTCTTTTATGAAAATCGATGTGCAGTTTGGCCAATGTAGGCGTCTCAACACTCGCATCTGATTCTGTATACTCCGGGGTTTTGGGGCGTACTAGCGGTATCCTTCGCTGGCCGCAGAAACGATATTAGTTTCCTGGTTGAGATATAGCGTGCTCTGATGTAGCTTCTAAGGATGGTCGAGATCCGGTCGGTTACGCCTCAGACATCGGGTAGGGTGGTCCATTTTAAGTAGCTTTTTCCGGGATCCTATCCGCTCTCCTTTTGGGAGTTTCTGCTGTAGTTCTCCTGTATTCGTCGTATCTCTTTGTAGGAGTAGTCGTTTGTATGAAAGGTGCTGTACAAGTGTTTCTTTTCATCTCTGATGAACTCGGGGTCGCAAATTCGGTTGGCCCGTAGGAATAGTGTATTTATCATCCCTCGTTTAACGGCAGGTGCATGATGAGAGGGTGCATCAAGATATCGGTTGGTGTGGGTCAGTTTTCTATATACTGATCAATGTACAACATTTGTGTCTTCATTTCGTTACACCTAGCCATCTAAAAAGGGGAGCTTCCCGTGTTCTTCTACTTCCATTGTGAATTGTATGTTCGGGTGGAGGCTGTTAAGGTGTTCCAGTAATGCGCCTATGGTGTCCTTCCCATGCGGCTATACCACAAAGGTGTCGTCCACATATATTAGGCATAGCGCTGGTTTGAGATTGTATGTGTCAATAGTCGTATTTTCAAATTTTCCCGTAAAGAGGTTTGCGACCACGGGTGAGAGCAGGTAGCCCATTGCTGCTCCCTCTTTCTGTTCATAGAGATCTCCTTTGTAGCTGAAGTAGGTGGATATCAGGCAATGCTCCACTAATTGTGGCAATCTTCAGGAAATCCATTGTGTTCGAGTTTATCTGTAATGATTTTCAAGGCGTTGCGTCTTCCCAAGATTCCCGCTGGAACGCAATCACATTTTCATCAGTTTCGATTCACAATCATTGTTAACCAAAGTGCCCATACAAGCCGCAGATCAATTATAAAAGGATGAAAAGGACACATACTCAGCCCAAAGCTAAACCAACCCGAAAAATCCGGGCTAGCGAAACATATGATTCCAATCGTCCAACACATCGACTTTGATAAAACAGAACTCCTAGCCACCTGTTACAATTTCTTCCACAGGCTGACTCGCGAAAGTATAGAGATTTTAAAACAAAAGAACATTATCAATACAGACAATGGAAAACAGCTACAGAACACGTAGAAAACGCTCCTCACCAGCACAGCCAATGGAAGGCAAGGGGCGGAGCCAAGATACCAGTCAGAGGCAGGGGACAGCAGCGGCAGAGAACCGTATCGGGTATGTAAGCGAGAGCATCAGAACAATGACCGGACCCGTCGGCCCAAACAAAGTGACTAACTAGGAACTTAAGCATCTCCCAAGAAAAGCTCTGGTGCAACTAACAAAGATATTCAATGCCTGTTTGCAGCACAGCTACTTTCCCTCCACCTGGAAGTGAGCCAGGGTTATTATGCTCCCAAAGCAAGGGAAAAGCACCAGACAGCCCCAAAATTACCGTCCAATTTGTCTCTTGTCAAAAATTGGTAAACTTCTTGAAAAACTTACACTCTCTTGACTTCAAAAACAAGTTTCGGAAACACATGAACTTCTAAATTCATAGTTTGGCTTTAGAAAAGGACTTTACACAGAATTGCAGCTTCTCAGACTAACTGATGACGTAACTGAGGAATTTAATAATGGGGCAACAACGCTGGCGTTATTTCTGGACGTAGAGGCCGCGTTTGACCAGTGCTGGCGCAATGGTCTCATTTATAAACTGCACCACAATTTCCCAGCCCTTCAAAAGTATCTGTACTTGATGCACAATTTCTTAGAAAACCGGCAATTGTACGTCCAAGTGGACAACTCCTCCAGGGAGCGAGTGATGTGGGCTGGCGTCCCACAAGGGGCAATCACGTCGCCGTTTTTGTACATAGTGTTCACCAATGATTTTCCAGTGGACGCCAGATCAAGGTCGCAATGTATGCTGACAGCACCTCCATATACAAGCACCACAGAAATCCTCGTTTCGGCCTTGCAGAAATGCAAAGATACGCAAGCAACTTCGTCTCATGGCTCCGTGATAGGAAAATCAAAATTAATCCTAATAAATTCCAGCTGATACATCTCTCAAAGCGGCATCACACTTTGGCAATGGACTTAACGGTCGGTGGTCACACACTGCACTGTCGTCGGCATATTAGCTACCGAGACGTCACCATGACCCTCACGATATGCTGGTCCACCCACATAAAAGATAGCGCCAACAAAGGCAGTGCTTAAAGTTATGCGCCCCATCTTTCGCAGCAAATAGGTGCAACTCAGATCCAAACTAATTTTACACAAGTCATTTATTTTTTCGGTGGTCCTGTAGACATGTGTGGCCTGGCTAATGCCTCCAAAACCGCTTTAAACAAATCCAAACCCTCCAGCAATTCAGCATTCGAGAACAATTCGTATATATTCTCCTGTACGGTATGTTTATCTGCACAGCACCTAGCCACTTTTTTTTTAATTAACGTCCTCCAACATTGTGTCATATCGGACGAACGAATGAAATGATGCTCAAATGAGCCCGAGGTCCATGAAGCTTTAAGTTACCCGACATTCGTCTTCTCAGGGTAGGGAAAACCTCGGAATAAACCTTACCCGGATAACTTACCCTAGGCGAGATTCGAACTCGCGAGCTCTTGAACGTGAGGCAGATACGCTAACCATCACGCTACCAAGGCGGGCTAGCCACTTAATGCGACTTTATCTGAACAGAATAGAAGCTGTTCAAATATGTTCAAGCTTTTGTGTCTGTGGACATGGTTTCTTCCTACATATCTAAGTTTGGATGCAGGAAGAGGGCAGCAATAGGTGTTGGGGTGTATAAGTATTAGAAAATGGGAGAGGCATTAGCGTTACCCAAGGGCGTCCTTAGGCAGGCGGTAACTTTTCTTTCTACGGGGTGCTCTGTGTTCGTATTGACCTAGTGTCCATGCCGGTTGGTTGGTGTGGGAACTCAGTTTGATGTGCGTGGTTCGGGATCGCTTCCTCACCAAGGCACGATGTAGGGTAATCTGGAGTGGTTGTGGAGGATGTAAGACAGGAATCTACGCCCGGTATCATATATTGTTCTTAACGCCCTGTTTTGTGCAGTCTGCAGCTTGCGCATGGTGGAGGGTGCTTCGCAGCCATACAGGATCAGTGGCGGAATGAGTCCCCGGTAAATGCGCAGTTTTAGATAAGTGGGCATGGTGGATCGGAGGATAGAGTAGAGCTGTCTGAGTGCAGCGTGGCCGAGTCTGGCCTTTGCGCGGACGTGCGGAGCGTATGTTAGTCCGCGGTCGAGGAGAACACCTAAGTATTTGGCGGAGGTTACCCATGGGATACTTTTCTGCCAGAGCCGAAGTGACCGTTCCGGCCGCCATTGGCGAACCTTACCAAGGAGGAGTGCACAGCTTTTCCCCGGATTAATAGCCATTCTCCACTTCTTACTCCAGTGGCCAACGGCATTGCGTTGTCGTTGAAAGGGAGGGAGGCAATATCGCACATTCTTGTTTTGTACCATGATGAGGACATCGTCCGCATACTGGCATTCCACAGGATGATGTTCCATGGGGAAGTCGGACATGTATGCTGCGAAGAGTAGCGGGGAGAGTACACTGTCCTCTGGGACACACTGAATCCACTCACTCTTCTCTTTCTCTTTTAGCCTATACGGCCCAAAGATGTACTTCGTTTGTACGACATTTTGTACCTGTTTTTGTTATTGGTTAAGATTATTTGGCAAAAGGCGTAGCACATCCTTGCCCCGTGGCCTAAAGCAACCAATGAAATGGCAAGGCTTCGTATAACGATAAATAGTGTGACATAGACGGCAGGTGCAGTGAGGTTATGTTTGGCGTTGCTTGTTCGTGTACTTCCCCTGCACAGCAGTGACGAGGCAACCCTTCTTGCGCCAGGTTGAAAGCGATATTCAAAGTACACTACACGAAATATTAACAAATATTTAGCAAATTTAGTCAATGTTAACTCCCGGCACAACTAACAATTCTGATCAATACAAGGACAGGAAAATATTACTGAGTTATCTATTCCATTGTTTTAAACGTGAATCTGAATGCTTCAACAGATGCCAGATTCTTCATCAAAAGGGACAAATAATATCTAATCTGCCGTGAAGGGTTTCAGCTGTTAATAAGTTAGTGTACTTTAAAAAAACACATTTCAATTGACTGAGTAGTAACCCATTAAAGCATTTGGTATCGAAAAAAGTGTATATCATGCACCAGCTTCTGCCAGACGCTACGCAATGACTTCATTTAGGTAATTGCTTCCATTGTTGCTTATACGAATGCAACTGCTGTCGAAAATAAGCTTACAGCTTTCAAACCTGCATTTCCATAGCATCCATTTTACTTTCTCTACCACCTAGATATGGTAAAGTAGAGGAAGTATTGTATTCAACCCAGTAATTCGATTTCGAGATTTCACCGGAAATATATGCTTTGCGGCCCCTGAATCCAAAAATAAAGTGCGCCCGCGTGTGTTTGTGTGTATCTGATATGTGCCAGTATGTGAACAACATAACTCAAATACGAAAAGTTGGTTGAAAACCAAAGATTGGTGTTTATGTTTAGGTAATGTCTTTCAAGGATATGACAAGTAGATTTTGAAGAAAACTTCTCCACCTTAAACTAGCCTTTATATTGAACATTTTTCAAAAATTTCGATTTCCTTAAAAATGGTTCTAACGATTTTGATTAAAATGCTATATGAGTAGGCGTAGGCTTTCACGGCCGGTGTTCGAAATTCTAAAAGAGTCTTCCGGGCTGATTTGCCGTGGTCTGCTGGAGTAACTTGGTCCAGACGTTTCGTCCACTACTGCGGTGGACATCATCGGTGGCGTGGTCGAAGTCTTCTTGGTGAAGGGCGTCTGAGGCGTTGACTTTTTTTTTTCTTGTGTGTGCATTATATATGTATTTTATGAATTGTTTTGCTATGTGTGTGTCTATGGGTGTTGTGTTTGTGTATTGATGTACAGTGTTGGATTTAAATGAAACCATCAGTTTTTTTTTTTTTTTTTTTTTTTTGGGTGACTCAATTTATTTGAACAGTGGTGGTGTGTGTCCGGTACCGCCGAAGCAAACCGGATGATTGTGGGTGGATATTAAAGGTGGATCATTGGCTTAGGCAGGTCAAGTATCATGGCGGTGCCCTGCGATTTGGGGGGAACTTGGGTCGTACTGGAGGACCGATTGGAGGACCGATTCGAAATCTGGGGAGTGTCAGAAACTCGAAAATCTGACTAAGTGAAGTCTGTAGTGTTGTTGTGTGTCCTTGTAGTATTTCTTCTAAAGTCTTATGGACTCAGCGAGCCTCGAGCCAAGACCCCTTCGTGTATAAATTCCGCATCCCAGACAGTCAACGCCTTGTAGTCCTATTTCCTCTAGAAGACCTTTGCATAACAGGAAAACCGTAAGAGATAGACCAAATCTTACTCTACAAAACATGCAGATCTTGCTCACAATTTGTGTGTGAATCCCATATTCCCCTTGCACCTACAAGAAAATACACAATAAGATAATTTCCGTAAACGTTTATCTCAACTAACACAAAGAAGATATAGTAATAAGAGTTTGTAAGAATGGTTAGTGCAAGAGTAGAGAAAGTCATGCGAGCATATTTTCCTCTTACTTTGCTGCTGACCATATGGCCACACAGATTTTTCCGTCCCAGTGCAGCTGTTGTTGACAGATTTATATCTAGTTATGTTTTGATTTCAGTGCGGATGTACGGGTGACTGGCGTGATGGGGCGGGGCCAAAGCCCCATGGAGTTCGGTTAGGACCGTCTCCCCCCTCCCCAGCCCCCCCCGCTCATCCCACTCCAAGAACAGCATGGACCAAGCCGACCGGGACCGCGGGCATAGGCCTCTTGCCTTTGACAAGGTAAGTACACCTTATCATACTGACATTCAAGGCTAAATGCAGCAATGTAACGCAATAAATATTGCTGCAGTAAAACATAGGTTCGAACATACCTCAATACTAATAAAGAAGTGTAAAAATAAACAATAAACCAGCACTGCAATAGATAAGAAGCTCAAACTTTAGTTTCTAACACTGTTTCCTCCTCTCTCTCCCTTCCTCCCTCTCTCTCAAACCCTCGCTCTCTTCCCCTCCCTCTCCCTAACGTTCTCTCCCTCTCTCCGTTCCTCTCCCTCTATCTCTCTTCCTCCCCTCGCTTCATCTACCTCTCTCTCCCTCCATCTCTCCCTTTCCCCTACCTCTCTCTGTCCCTCTCGCTCCTTCTCCCTCCCCTCTCTTCATCTACCTCTCTCTCCCTCCATCTCTCCCTTTCCCCTACCTCTCTCCATCCCTCTCGCTCCTTCTCCCTCCCCTCTCTTCATCTACCTCTCTCTCCCTCCATCTCTCCCTTTCCCCTACCTCTCTCCGTCCCTCTCGCTCCTTCTCCCTCCCCTCTCTTCATCTACCTCTCTCTCCCTCCATCTCTCCCTTTCCCCTACCTCTCTCCGTCCCTCTCGCTCCTTCTCCCTCCCCTCTCTTCATCTACCTCTCTCTCCCTCCATCTCTCCCTTTCCCCTACCTCTCTCCGTCCCTCTCGCTCCTTCTCCCTCCCCTCTCTTCATCTACCTCTCTCTCCCTCCATCTCTCCCTTTCCCCTACCTCTCTCCATCCCTCTCGCTCCTTCTCCCTCCCCTCTCTTCATCTACCTCTCTCTCCCTCCATCTCTCCCTTTACCCTCCCTCTCTCCATCCCTCTCGCTCCTTCTCCCTCCCCTCTCTTCATCTACCTCTCTCTCCCTCCATCTCTCCCTTTCCCCTACCTCTCTCCATCCCTCTCGCTCCTTCTCCCTCCCCTCTCTTCATCTACCTCTCTCTCACTCCATCTCTCCCTTTCCCCTCCCTCCCCTACCGTTCTCTCCCTCTCTCCGTCCCTCTCGCTCTATCTCCCTCCCTCCCCTCTCTTCATCTACCTCTTTCTCCCTCCATCGCCCCCTTTCCCCTCCTTCTCCCTATCTCCCTCCGCCATCCGTCTCCCTATCTCACACTCTCACTTCCTCTCTTCCTCTCTCTCACTGTTCAAAAGAGATGCAATATTGAGGAGGGCTGTCAAGCCCGCAAGTCAGTAATATCTACAAGGTTCTCCCAGGGATCCTGTTTGTCTTTTTACTTTCTCAACTACGTAAAGTACAAGAAGTATTGTGTTCCACCCAAAAATTCGATTTCGAGATTTCACCGGAAATGTATGTTTTGAGGCCCCCTGAATCCAAAAGAAAAAAAAAAAAGCATTTGTAGAAAAATGCCCTTGTGTGTCTGTTAGTCTGTTAATCTGTGGACAGCATAACTCAAAAACGAAAAGTCGGTTAGAAATTAAAGTTGGTATTTAAGGTTAATATCTTTCATGGATGCGACACGAAGATTTTCAATAAAATTGTTCCACCCTGAACTACCCTTTACATGGAAAATTTTGATTTTGTTGAACATGCTGCAACGATTTTGATAAAAATGACATTTTTAAGACATTATTATGACAAATGTAATTTAAATATTGAATTTTCTGGCTGTAGCCCATGAGGTCCTATTTACTCTGGATAACCTTTGCATAACTGCTAAGCCATAAGAGATAGACCAAATCTTACTATACAAAAATATAGATATTGGTAAAATTACAGAATTTATGTGTAAGTTTGTTGTAGAATGGACCATTTCGGAGATATGCCTTGGTAGTTGTGTGAGTTTTGGAGAACTTGTGCTTCTGTCAAATGGAACATCATTATTCAGTGTTTTACGTGTTAACAGCGCAGAGAACGGAATTTGAAATCTTTAAAATATTTGACTATCACTCAAAGTCCACTGTATTCCCATATTCTCCTTGCACTTACAAGGAAATAAACAATAAGATAATTTCTACAAATGTTTATCTCAACTAACACGGAGAAGATATAAGAATAAAAGTTTGTAAGATGGTTAGTACAAGGGTAGAGAAAGTCATGTGAGTGCAACACATCAGATTTTTTCATGAATTAAACGCCTTTTAACCGGCCAAATCATCTTAGATGGTAAAGAACGAATAAATTTTACTCAAACGAGCGTAGGAATCATTGTATTTAAGAGAACATAGTTATCTACATTCGTTTACTGAGGAGGGAAAAACCTTTGAGGGTGGTGTTTTACCCAGCAACTTGCTTCAACCGAAAGTCGAACTCGAAGCTGAGGAATGTGCAGCAGGCACTTTATACCCCTCACAATGTTGGAGAGTGTCTCCCACATTATTGCATTACATCTGGAGACATTAACTCATTTCTCTGCTCCTCTTTGTCCTTCGTGGTATGGTTACATGCTATATAGTAGACACGCTTTAACTTAGCACTTTTTCTACTATCCTTGTCTCGCACTGAATAAGGAAAATCCTTGGGATTCTATCCTAGAAATGTTCAGTCCCTTTTAGAGTCCTGTTGTATCACCTAGGTACCTGCATTGGTGTGAGGGTAAGTAGGCATCCCATGAAAGAGGGTCGGCTTAAAGAGAGATGGGGAGTATTTCTTTTTCTAATTTACAAGTGCCAAGTTACACCTTGTCCAGTATAGGCTCTAGTTCCTGAGGTCGCGGGTTCAAACCGGACTGAGGGTGATGGATCTCTTTAAACATCAAAATCCTTAGCATGGCTTCCATTGGATGGGAAGTAAACCCGGTAGTCTCGTGCCATAGATTTAGAGCCGACAAAAGAATCTCACGCGTGAGAAAGAAGCCTCTTTGACGTCCGACATAGAATGGGCCACTGAGAGCTACAGCAGTTAAAGAGGCTCCATAAATAAAACCCAATTTCTATTATTGCTTCGCTCATTCTTTCTCTAGCCCGTCCTTGTTTCTCTCCTCCCTCTTCCATTTCATCACCCTCAGCTCTTTTACACTCTGTATATTATCTTCACCTGTATGTTTGTAACGGAATCTTTCGACGTAATTTTCACCAACTTAGAGTCGTCTGATTGACTTCAAAATTGGCACACATTCAAGGACCGATGACAAAAATAAAAAAATAAAATAAAATAAAATAATATCTGCCAGCTATGTCCAGATACCTAATTTCTTATATCTGGACGTAGTATGCGGATATTTTCATTTATTTAAACTTATTTATTACAATTTTTTCACAATAGAATGTGCAGAAGTTACTAACCTAAATTAAATAACAATAAGGAAAATTGGTGATATTGTAAAGTTGTCCCTAGTCTCTGGTAGGCTGTCCAAGTCTCATCAGGCTGTCGTTTTGGCCTCGTTCTTTTCCTTTCTGCTTACAGTTGGTTTGACAATCTTAACGATCGACGGGATGGTGCTACAACAGTCGCTGGAGGTGTATAAAAATTTCTTAGATTTCTTTCTTGTTCAGTTTGTCTTAAAGATCTTTCTGCTATACTGATTTGAGTCGCTAACTCATTTAAAGCATTTAGATTTTCCTTATTCCTGACCATTTCCGATAAAGTGAGGTACATGAGCTTTTCCCTGTTAGATTGTCCTATTTCACTGTATTTCTGACAGTTAAACATTACATGCTCAGGAGTATCTTCTGTATTGCATCTGGTGCACATTTCAGAGTTGATGATACTAAAGCGTTTCAAGTAAGTGCCATATGGCCCATGGCCTGTGATATAGTGTAATGCAGCTTGTAAGGGATTTAGGTGCTTTAGTCGTAACCTTTCTCGTATATTAGGGTAAAACATATAGGTGCGTCTCCCAGTTTGCAGGTTATCCCATTCTGACTACCATAAGGATATTAACTCAGTCCTTATTTGTCTTTTCATATAGTGTCGTTTTCCTATAATATCTTCTATCTTTTGTTGATTGCTTTTCTTTAGCCAATAGTAAGCGCCATATAGGCGAACCTGTAGATCTATTGGCCAGGTACCAGTGGCCACAAGAAGAGCCATAGTAGAGGTCGTTCTTGCTGCTCCAGTAAAACGGAGAAGAATTTTCCTCTGGCATTTTCTGAGATCTGCGACGAGGTTTAATTTTTGCATACACTGTGCCCACGCTCCTGCACCATATGTAATGATGGCAGTAAAGATACAATTATGGTATGTTCTAATGGTAGTGAGAGGTAGTTTATATTGACGTTGGGCAATACTGGCAATCTTCATCATAATTTTACTGGCTTTGTTGCAGACCTGAGTGACATGTGTCTTGAAGTTGCCTTTCTCATCAAGCGTTATTCCAAGGTATTTAATATCCTTGTGGCGTTGAATACGTTCTTCATGTATTCGTATAACTGGGTTTCTTAATAATTTACCTTTAAATAGCAAATAAGCAGATTTGTTAGCTGCAACTTGTAGTTTAACAGAGTTGCACCATTTATATATCTTCTGGGTCACATCAGAAGATTTTGTTTCCAGTTCCAGGCGGGTGTTTCCTTCTGTTAATAAAAGCAGATCATCCGCATATGCTATAGTGGTATATATTTGTGTGTCAACTACTAACTCATTAAGCAGAGGCTCCAAACCTATATCCCAGAATATTGGACCCAATATAGAACCTTGCGGGACCGATGACAATACAATAATATTATAACTTTATTCTAAGGCCCTGACTAGCATCATCAGGATAAAGAAAAGTTAATTACCTAAATTTATGGCGGCGCCGTGGCCGAGCGGTTAGCGCGCTCGCCTACCACCTAGGCGGCCCGGGTTCGGTCCCAGGGACCCGCAAGTGGTATTCGTGGTGGACGAAGCGGCGTCAGGACGGGTTTTCTCCGAGTGCTCCGGTTTCCCCCGCCATCTCATTCCACCGGTGCTCCATCTTCATGTATCATCAGTGTCACCGCCTGCGGTGCCGTAGTAGTAAAAGCGGGCGTTAAACACTACAACAACCTAAATTTATCAATGTAACGGAATGTTTCGAAGTAATTTTCACCAACTTTAGGTCGTCTGATTGACTTAAAAATTTGCATACATGTCAACGATCGATGCCAATATAATATCATAACTTCTCCCTAAGATCCTGACCAGGATAATCCGGATAAAAAGGGATTTAGCTAAATTTATCAATGTAATGTAATTTTTTACTTACTTGGAACGTGTGATTGACTTGAAAATTTGCACACGTATCAAGGACCTATGACAATGTAATTATATCATGACTTTGTCCTAATATCCTGACCAGCTATATCAGGATAAAAAGGTGACTTGGCTAACTTGAATAATGTAACGTAATTTTCACTAGCTTGAGACGTCTGATTGACTAGAAAATTTGCACACATGTCAAGGACCGGTGACAGTACAATAATATCGTGACTCTGTCCTAATGTCCTGACAAGGATCATCAGTAGGGCTAGGAAGTTCATGCATTTGCACGTTTTTTCATAGGGGTTAAAAATGTATGCTTTTACATTATGTGCACGAATTATGGAATTTTAAGTTATTTGGCCGTGATTTTATGGTGCATATAACTGCATATTTTCTTGATTTTGATAAATGCATATTATTTCAATACTATAGCCTCTATATAGCATATTTTAATGATTTTTATGGTTTTTTTCCATATGGATAATATTTTTCATATTGGTAGTGTTGCATATAATGATGTAACTCGCGAGGTGGCGAGAAGCAATGCTGAGTCATGTTGTTATGTAGTGAATCCCCTGTTTCCATTCTTTCATTATATGTATATGCGTAGAGAATAATCAGTGCGTTATCTGAGAGGTTTATATTAACAAAGATAAAGTGCAGGTCAACGTTTTGAGCAGCACGATTATAGCAACGCTTGCCTCTGCGTGGTCTTCAAACGTAACAGTGTTGTGAACTGGTTCCCTCCAAATTAAATTAGGCGTATAAAATGTTAAAAAGCCCTTCAAATGCCAAAAATAAAACCAACTTCGTGTGCTAGATTAATTGATTTACAGAAAGCGTTTTCGGGTGATTTAATATCTACAGATAATAGGGCACTGTTTTGTGGAGCGTGTGACAAAAATATAGGGAGTGAGAAAAGGTTTCAAATACTTCAGCACATAAACACAGCAGAACATAAGGAGAATTTAATCAGAAAACTCGCAAACAAATAACCTGTTCTAAAACAATTAGTAGAGTGTTTAGGAAGTAGGGTTACTGAATTTTCCTATGACTTGTGCCAAGTATTTTTAGCTGCTGATATTCCCTTGTTCAAAATTAATAATCCGATATTTGAAAACTTTCTTGCCAAGTGTACTCAACAACATGTACCTGAAGAAAGTACACTGCTTAAGACTTACGTAGGACATTGTTACAATAACGTATTGTCAAATATACAAAATGAATTAGCGGATCAGTTTGTGTGGTTGTCTGTTGATGAAACCCCTGATTCTGAGCACCGTTCTACTGCTAATATAATCGTGGGTGCTTTAAATAATGAACAAAAGACTACAGCTTATCTCCTTAATATGAGCAAATTGTCGGCCACTGACAGTGTAACTGTGACAAAGTTTGTGATAGACTCTTTGAAATTACAATGCCAATGTGGAATCGAATACAACTGGTTGCTTTTACTTGTTACCTTATGTGGTAAAATCAGGAAAAACTCTGAGAAGTATTTATCCTAACTTAATTCATATAACTTATTAGGCACACGCTCTTCATCGAATTTCTGAGACAATACACGATTCTTTCCCACTGGTAGATAGATCTGTGTCCAGTACAAAGAGAATTTTTGTTAAATCTCCTAAAAGAGTTAAGTTGTTTAGATCAACGCACCTAATATCCGACTTCCTCCTGCACCAGTGTTAACTCGATGGGGAACATGGGTCGATACAGTTTTATAATATGCTGAGCACATAGAAATAATCGAAGAGCTTGTTAATTCATTGGAATCGAACGATGCTTCATCAATACAAAGTGTGCAAAATATTCTGCCAGGCACTGGGTTAAAGAAGGATCTTAGTTTCGTATCTGCCTATTTTTCTTTCTTACCAACACCATAACGGCATCGGAAGCTGTAGGATTTCCTTTGCATGAATCACTTACTGTGCTTGAAAAAACAATGTCGGCCCGGGTTCGATCCCAGGGACCCGCATGTGGTATTCGTGGTGGACGAAGCGGCGTCAGGGCGGGTTTTCTCCGGGTGCTCCGGTTTCCCCCGCCATCTCATTCCACCGGTGCTCCATCTTCATTCCATGTATCATCAGTGTCACCGCCTGCGGTACCGTAGTAGTAAAAGCGGGCGTTAAACACTACAACAACAACAACAACAAAAAACAATGTGATCTAAGTAGGTTTCCTGGTAGCATAGGATAAAAAGTGAAAGAGAAAGTGAATTATGTAATTTCAAAAACTTCTGGTTATGAACAGATGTGCGATATTCGAGACATCCTCGACAGAAAACCATCTGTCACATCAAGAGAGTTGACTCTCTCTGTGAAATAGTTAACCTCATTTAAATGTGCCCCTATAACATCTTGTGGCGTGTGAAGAAGTTTTTCACGTTACAAAAGTGTTTCGCGAGACAACAGACGATGTTTCACAGTTGAAAATTTGTGCAAAGTGTTGGCTGTGAACTGCAATTTAGCAGTTAATAGTAGCAGCGGGACCACTTCTGCTTCAACCTCTAAGGAATAAGGTGATTTTATTATTTACACTAACTCGTCTAGTGCAAAGGGACATGAACTGTTCTAATGAAATAGTGCATATTTCTTGGCATATTTTGAAGTTTTTAAGAGCATATTTGCATACATATTTCAGTGTTTTTTAGGGCATGAACTTCCGAGCGCTTATTATTATTATTGTTATTATTATTATTATTATTATTATTATTATTATTATTATTATTATTATTATTATTATTATTATTATTATTATTATTATTATTATTATTATTATTATTATTATTATTATTATTATTATTATTATTATTATTATTATTATTATTATTATTATTATTATTATTATTATTATTATTATTATTATTATTATTATTATTATTATTATTATTATTATTATTATTATTATTATTATTATTATTATTATTATTATTATTATTATTATTATTATTATTATTATTATTATTATTATTATTATTATTATTATTATTATTATTATTATTATTATTATTATTATTATTATTATTATTATTATTATTATTATTATTATTATTATTATTATTATTATTATTATTATTATTATTATTATTATTATTATTATTATTATTATTATTATTATTATTATTATTATTATTATTATTATTATTATTATTATTATTATTATTATTATTATTATTATTATTATTATTATTATTATTATTATTATTATTATTATTATTATTATTATTATTATTATTATTATTATTATTATTATTATTATTATTATTATTATTATTATTATTATTATTATTATTATTATTATTATTATTATTATTATTATTATTATTATTATTATTATTATTATTATTATTATTATTATTATTATTATTATTATTATTATTATTATTATTATTATTATTATTATTATTATTATTATTATTATTATTATTATTATTATTATTATTATTATTATTATTATTATTATAGGTACTAACAAACAACTCCACATTTGCCTTGTGCAAGTTAAATTGAACTCCCAAGAATACGACCAATGGTTGCGGGTACCTATGTTCTTTTAAATGAGTATACGCACTGTTGAGCATTCATATCGGCATTCTGCTAACAGTGAAAGCATCACCCATAATAAAGCTTATGATTTCAACCAGCTCGCATTTTCACTTCATAACATAGCTGTTTGTATAGTAGGTCTAGAATAGAAAGCACCTTACGCGTCTTCTTCGTTTTTTTCTTGTTGGTGCAAAATTTGGAATTGCTTATTCTTTAGGTGAAGTGAAGCCAATGGGAAGTGCAACTGCAGCTTGAGCCAGGAAAATGTTAATTTGGTGGTTACGGTCTTCGTCGGTCGCTCAGTTACCCCTAACAGTTTATAGAGTATTTGCAAATAATTAGCCTTTCCACGTTTGGAGATGTTGCTGGTTGCTGTACTGTTTTTTTTCATTCTTTCCATAAGAATAGGTATCCCAGTGCGATACTGAAAAGATGCCGTAGACAAATCGAATAGTCTTATGTTTCCATTAATTTTTCACTTCTCTCGCGAGTTGGTTCAAGCAAAGTAGCTGCCAGACTTCTCTGGGCTTATGCCAACGCCGACGAATCATGTTTTTCTTTCAACAACCTCATAATGCTTGAGGGTTACGTTTCGTGGTAGGGTTTTGTGTATTCTTGCTGCCGTGCTGCAGCTCTCTCTGGCTCTGTCTACAGCGGGTCGTAGTATTGTGAAGTCTAGAATTTCTGCATCTGCGCCACTAGCAGTCATCGAGTGTGTAGTAACCCTATTCCATTTCAGGTAGAACAGCTATGGTGGAAGTGTCCGGTATATTTTTGTAGAGTGCGATGTCTACTACATTAGCCGTTACTTTTGGTACATGTAAGATGGAATTTGACGGGCTAGATGTTGACCGTTGTACTCAGCTGCATTTAATAAAGGTGTTATATTGGAGTTAGTTCGTAGTATCCCCATGTTTAATGAATGCTATTTGGATATCCCGCAAGGAGAGTTGGACTGTGCCAAAAATGAAATATTAATGTACCAGTTTAGTCTGATTTCTGCTTGTTTGTATGTTGAACTTACTGTGTTTTTGAAGAATAGCATGTCTATATTTTAATTACAGAAGCTTCAAGGCTAGCTAATTGAAGTAGAAAAGCGGATTGGTGGTGTTTTTTCAATGCTCATTACAAGTAATTAAACCCAAGTGTTACGATATAATCTGTACGATGCACACCCAGGTTACTTTTAAAATAAAATTAAAAAAAAAATAAAAAAAAAAAAAAAACCTTTGTTGGCGTATTAAATGATTTTCTGTGATACAGGCTGCTGTAACATTGTACTATCTTTCACAAAAGTAAATACCCATCTTCAGTGAGACCTGCGCGAAGGATCACCTAATTCTCAGGCGTACTTGCATAGATAGTATGAGAGTTAAATTAGTCATATGCTTCCCTTACTGTTCGGAGGACATGGAGACCATGTCACCTCGCAACTCACTTCACCTCGTAGTTTGAAAAAGCCGTATTTCAGCAATCCTTCTAAATTTACGGGCAAACATTGCAGATTCAACTTCAGTGCACCTGCAGATCATATGTTCTTATGGTGTTTCTGTTAAGTTGTGGACTAGAACTAAAATGATTGCAGTTCCGGTGCTAGACTTACAAAAAGTGAGCAGGCCAAATCTATGAATTTGCTGTAGCTGAGCTAGCTAAGGCGTGCTCTTTCTAATGAACAGTGAGGGCTGACCTGGGTTCGAAACTCTATTTAACATCCTTATTTTTATTTCCCTTTTCCTTTTTTCCTATTTAACGGGAACATTATTATTTATATAACCCGTGCGAAATATAAAATTACACAAACTAATGGAATCTATTTCTCATAAAGCTCCTCCTTTAGGTATCTTTATTCTCCGTACCGTTGTAACTTTCCCCGCCGTCTTATGAATGCTGCAGTACGATTAAAATTTTACCACTGAATGCTTCATAAGATATTAATTGCAATTGCTGAAAATGAAGCAGGGAACACGCCTACCTCAAATGTGAAACATTCCTCCTGAAATTAATATTTCTCTTTAAACATTCACATTCAAAAGAATCTCTATACTATTACTATATTAAAATATATAAGCGTGTAATAGTGTAAATTACCAGATATGGATGGCGGTGAATAATGTAATTCATGATATATTAAACAGAACAGAATGCAGTTATAGATTACTTGGGGGTAAAGGAACCCTTGCACCCAGCAAGGTTGTCATGTCGTTTATTTCCAAGCAGACACAACGTTGCCATGTCGCCATTAACTCAATTTGTAGCAGTGTGCCTTCATCCGATTCTCCGTTCCTGTTAAAAAGCTGTAGAGAACTAAATAAGTTTGTTAGTTCTGTACTTCATGCAAAAGACGAGGATCGAACCCCTGGCAGTTAGCAGTTCTGAATTTCACAGTCACCGACGAAGCTCTCTTGGCTATTCGTCATTTGGGCACTGCCGCTGTTTCATATAATATTAAGCTTGCTGTCACTAGCTTAGCAGCTAATTTCACTGCAAGGTGGGAAGTTCGTGTGCACCTTTAGAAATGGTTCAAAGGTTTGCTTTTTTTCCTTGTAAGTATACGCTTACATTTATATAGAGGAATAAGAAAAGGGAATATTTCCATAACAATCACGAGTATCGCAGTGTTCTGTGTGGAGTTTAAGTTCATTTAGTTAATTTTTATTAATGACAGATAAATGTAATTGAAATCACTAATATCAATAATAATTTATATTTATTACCTATCAGAATACACGCCCATCTTCAAGAACAGTAACATCTTTAAGACGTTACCTCTCTTCGAGAACCCTTTTAAAAAGCATTAATTTTGAAACATATATTTTATTTAATATTTCTGGCACCTTAAGGTGTTTTTAATATAAAAGCCTCCTTTGTTATTGGTTTTCTGTGCAAATAAAGCGACTGTCAAAGCACAAAGTTTTGTGTTTTTACGTCCTGTAAACAAGGAGCACCAATAATCGCTCTGATTTCATTTACAACAGAAAATGTTTAACTGTTTCATATCTTCAGCTTAGGTTTTTAAATCATCACGCTCTGAAAGATTACACTGGACAACAAAATTTTACTTTTTGTTTGCGACATGAATGATACCTCACTTTTCTTATGAGTGACACTACGACGAACACGAATATGATAACAAGAATACTAGATTGGTTCTGGTTTGAGGATAATATTAAGGAAAAACACAATAGTAATTTGATTCTATGAAAATCTTATGTAAAATATATTCGTGATCACTTACCTTTACTAAATATGCTTTCTATTTGATGATAGATTGATTTGCTTTCTGTTTCTTATGCTATCTCTTGTAGTGGAGTTAAGGATCATCCCTGAGACTGTCCAGCAGTAGTCAGCAAGCATTCTTGCATTCCACTTTCCCTGGTAACGTTTTCCCATTAATGATATTTGTTGGTGCAAATGTTCACCATGTTCATCGCACCACGATGACAAATTAGATGGGAGTTTAAAATGTGTAATTTAAGGGACATGTTGCATCGCATTTTGTGAAGACAGCAAATTTATATCAAGATTGTCATAGTTTCCCAAAAAGTTGTTTACGACTTCTCTGAAAGAAATCCATGCCTATTGCTTAGCATCATTTAAGAGGTGTTCAAATATCTAATCGTGTGAACTTGATTAATCTGTGGGCCAACAAAAATTCCTTCATTTAACCTGGCCTCACTAATAATTCTAGGAAATTTTGTAACTAGGTATTTGAATGCCAGTCCACTTCGGTTCAACTTGATAGCAAAATTTTTGATGATACCAAGTTTTATGTGTACTGGAGGAATTAAAATGTTCTTAGATTCTACCATAGGTTAATGTTTTACAGTTTCCAGTTTCCGTACCTTGACGGAAAGGACCATTCCTTTTATTATGAAATAAAGTTCTATCTCTACTGTCTCATTCACATATAACTGTTTAGTGCAGTCTAGTTGGAATCCAGTTAATATTGCAATTACTTTGAAGTCTGCTGATATTTTCTATTCATACGTGTTATAATTAACTGAATCAAGGAGTTTCAGGCTGCCATATAATTCCTTCATATGCACGGAATAACCAATAGGAATTGACGACAGCTGATAGACATTATGTAGTAATATAGGTTTGAGACATAATTTTGAAGCATCTATAAACACCTGCCACTGATCAGAGATGTGATTAATGTTCAGAGCACTCAATAGGCCACTAACATCACTGCAGAACAAAAAATCGCCTTCCTCAGCAAAATATTTCCCAAGATGTTTCTGACGGTCACAAAAAAAATGTCACTTTCACATTTTCAGCAAGATAGCTTCATCGTTGCAATCTGGAGGCTAGCAGATCTTCCTTGACTTTAGAAAGTTCTAGGTCTCTGACTAAATCATTTAATTCCCTCTGGCTAATTTTGTGATGTTCATATTTAATATCAGGTGCAAAGTCAGGTCTACATTATCTAGTTACGATTTCCTGACATAAGTAACGTGCCATACTATAAAATAAGAAACAACTAGCAATTTACAGTAATATCTTCACCATAAGGAGTGCTCAATTAATTAAAACTTGTCTACAGCGCTCATGTCGCAATTTTCCCGTTGACCAATGTTATTTTCATTAAATTTTCTTTATGTTAGAATAGGTCTTAACCGAGGTATTTTGCTATTTTGCACACGAGCCTTAAAGCTTAGGCCAGCATAAATATAAACAGCTATAGAAATGACCTGATGTATAATGATCATGATTCATCGCTCTCATTTAGAAAAAACACTTGTTCGAAACCAATATATACTCTTAATGTTTTGCCTTCACTCTCCCATTAGATGTAATAGCAGCAACAGTTTTCTATTTTGATAATTACTTATACCAAATAAATCATGTCTAAAGTTGAATGACTCATTATGGGTGTTAGAATTAAATAAATAAATTGAGACATGTTTGAAGCCCTGAAAGGAGAATTAAGTTACCGATTTCTTGCAAACAGGAATCGATTTTTACAAAGCAGGCATCTAATGCTACGCAAGGTGGAGGGTTTGACTACTAAGTTAATTTTAGTGAACCATAACACTTATCAGACAATATCACGTCTTAACTTTAGAACATAACTGCTGCCTGTAAATCATCACGTATTCCTTATTCAATCCTCCTCAAGTATGAGCGTGAATCTGTTAGATATTATTTTCAATTAATGATACTTCTCTCATAGCACTTCCTGTTATATCGTTTTATCGTTATCTGTCTGTCGTTATGAAAGCAATTAATGAAACAACTTCCACACTGAACACTGCGATACTCGTTCTTGTTTTAGAAATATTCCCTTTTCTTATTCCTCTATACTTAGAATAAAAGAAAAAAAAACAACAAACAAATTTACAAACCATTTCTGAAGCCGCAGCGAAATTAGCTGCTAAGCTAGTGACAGCAAGCTTAATATTATATGAAACAGGGGCAGTGCCTAAGTGACGAATAGCCAAGAGCGCTTCGTCGGTGACTGTGAAATTCAGAACTGCTTGCGGCCAGGGGTTCATCCTCGTTTTTCGCATGTTTATTTTCCGAAATATAAAATCAACAAACGTATTTAGTTCTCTACAGCTTTTTGTCAGGAATGGAGAATCGGATGAAGGCACACTGCTACAAATTGAGTTAATGGGGACATGGCAACGTTGTGTCTGCTTGGAAATAAACGACATGACAACCTTGCTGGGTGCAAAGGTTCGTTCACCCTCAAGTAATCTATAACTGCATTCTGTTCTGTTTAATGTATCATTAGTTCCATTATTCACCGACATCCAGATCTGGTAATTTACACTATTACACGCTTATATATTTTAATATAGTAATAGTGTAGAGATGCTTTTGAATATGAATGTTTAAAATGGAATATTAATTTCAGGAAGAATGTTTCACATTTGAGGTAGGCGTGTTCCCTGCTTCATTTTCAGCAATTGCAATTAATATCTTATGAAGCATTCAGTTATAAACTTTTAATCGTACTGCAGCATTCATAAGACGGCGGGAAAGGTTACAACGGTAGGCGGAATAAATATACCTAAAGGAGGAGCTTTATGAGAAATAGATTCCATTAGTTTGTGTAATTTTATATTTCGCACGGGTTATATAAATAATAATGTTCCCGTTAAACAAGAGAAAAGGAAAGGGGAAATAAAAATAAGTATGTTAAATAGGGTTGCGAACCCATGTCAGCCCTCACTGTTCATTAGAAAGAGCACGCCTTAGCTAGCTCAGCTACAGAAAATTCATAGATTTGACCTGCTCACTTTTTGTAAGTCTAGCACCAGAACTGGAATCATTTTAGTTCTACTCCACAACTTAGCAGAAACACCATAAAAACAGATGTTCTCTAGGTGCACTGAAGTTGAATCTGCAATGTTTGCCCGTTAATGTAGAAGGATTGCTAAAATACGGCTTTTTAAAACTACGAGGTGAAGTGAGTTGCGAGGTGACATGGTCTCCATGTCCTCCGAAAGTAAGCGAAGCATATGACTAATTTAACTCTCATACCATATATGCAAGTACGCCTGAGAATTAGGTGACCCTGCGAGCAGGTCTCACTGAAGATGGTTATTTCCTTTTGTGAAAGATAGTACCTGGAAACGAATAACAAAAGTACCTCTCGCTAGGCTGGCTTTGATTTCATTAGCGTTCCAGTTAACTAGGGAGAATTTCTTCCTAAGTGGTAAAGAGCAGTAATTAAAATATATTATCGATAACAGGTTATTGTTAGAAAGTTAACGGCTAGTTAAAGTAGACTTAAAAGAAGGAGCGAAAGGTGCGAGAAGAATTCTTTGTTAAGGGCAGCTGAGCTGAATACGTTGCATTTTTATATTGAGAATGAATTCCCAGTTGCCATTTCGGTGTTTCAAGAATTGAAGAGGGGTGCTTGATGTCAAATTCCGGAAAGCTTTTACATTTAGATTTGGGGTGTTAAAGGTTTAACCGCGTTTGCGTGGAATCTCATTATGAATTCCAGATAACGACAACCTCTGGGGTATGTCAGATGGACTTATCCGCAATTCACGCAGGAACAGTGAGTGTGTTTGCCTTTTGTGCACACAGAAACATGATAATTTTAAGGAGTGAGTGAGTGATTAGGGTTTAAGGGCCCGTCGACAGCTAGGTCATTAGAGCCCCTAATTTTAAGGAAATTTTACTCATTGAGTTATGAGTCCACAAAGGTTTTTAGTATGGACGTAGCGTTGATACGTATACATTGTGGTATACGTATGTGTTCCTTCCGATACTAGACTTTAATTACAAAATGAGGGTGTGTTTGATTTCGAATATTGTCTTATCCTGTTCATCATTTCTATTCTACAGCACACGCGTCAGAGGTTGTGGATCGTCGATACTTTTACTACTGGTGGATTTAGAGAGGTTAGTTCTGAAAAAATGCCTTCGTCTGTAACACAGGAATATGCTTATTTGAGTTTATCTTAAGGACTTCACTTTGTGGCAGAGTTTAGCACTCTGTTTTAATATGGAACCAGAATCGATAATAACCTGGTGATAGAAAAGTACTGATTTTAAGAGCTCTGGAGGAATATTCTTCGGAAATTATGTCGTTAGCTTGTTCTATTTGTTCCAAAGTGTTAAGTTTGTAGGTGTTAGGTTAACAAAGTATTTTGAATTTACATACGAGACTGACGCTGTATGCTTCTTGTTGGGGATAAATAACCCATGTTTGCTGTACATCGTTTCATTGGTAAAATTCCTCATGCGGGCACTAATGGAATAACTCGGATTGTTACAAAATCAATCGTGATGTAGTAGCATTGGTAGACCGTCTAATAGAATGTAGACTTAAGAAACGTTGCTCTTGATGATTATATTGCATGATGTTAGAGCAATGACAGTCTTTCTCAGACAACTGCCGATCTGCATCTCTAACAAAACGCAAATGTCCTGCAGAAGTGTAGCCGTATGCTACTAAACCTAATTTTAATGCCGTAGATATGGTGTTTTCAGTGCGTACTCCCTATATTAAAGCTTTTGTAAGCTAACTTTGTTTAAAGGTTTAAATGGTGTGGAGTACTGAATTTTTATTTACATAGAATCACACAATTAATAGCCTTGTTCACTGTCTACTGGGAATCTACAATGCTTTGAAACCTGGAAAACTAATTCCTCAGGGGTATTAATGAAAATTAAAAAAGGAAAATGTGTCTGTTTGTTATACTTGCAAAGCAATTCAAATTAGAATAATTATTATTATTTTAGCCGTTTAATATACGCGAATGATAAAGAAAACCTTCACTGCTTCACACATACGCGCGCGTCAAACATGCGTGGTATTTATGAGTATTATATGAATCCATATATGTATAGAAGGTATTTGGTAATGCGTGTCAATATCGCTATGTAATCTTTCAGCAGAATACAGTGCTGACCTCTAGATAGAGTGCTTGGGTATGTAGCTCAATAAGCACGAGAAAATCAACGTTTAAATCGTACACTCCCAACTTTTATTTCTAGCCCTTTCTTCTTCTTTATCTGATTACCCCCTAAGACTCACAAGCCATTGCCATGGGTCACATGCTGTTGGGGAGCAGACGAACCTATGGACACACATAGTGAAGACATGGAAGCAGGTGGTCTGCTAAGCACCAGGTATGAGAGTGAGGAAGAGAACGATATCAAATGCAAACGAAATGGATGAATAGAAAGGTGATATATTATTACTTTCTCTACTGGTAAATAGGGGAAGTATTGTATTCCACCCAAAAATTCGATGTCGAGATTTCACCGGAAATTTATATTTTGAGACCCGTGAATCCAAAAAAGAAGCACTTTTAGAGAAAGGTCCGTGTATGTGTGTGTGAGTGAGTGAGTGTGCGTGTGTGTGTGTGTGTGTGTGTGTGGGGGGGGGGGCAGCATAACTCAAAAAGGAAAAGCCAAATTTGGTAGTTAAGCTTAATGTCTTTCAAGAATGCGACACAAAGATTTTGAAGAAAATAGCCCCACCCTAAACTACCCTTTACAGGGAAAATTTTTCGAAAATTTTGATTTTCCTGAAAATGGCTCTAACGATTTTGATTAAAATGTCATATTTTTTAGATATTTTTATGGCAAGTGAAATCTATATCTTAAATTTTATGGCTATTGCCCCTGTAGTTGTATTTACTCTGGACGAGTTTTGCATAACTGGTAAACCGTTAGAGATAGACCAAATTATACTATACAAAAAATGTAGATCTTGTTAAAATCCTCACTTTATGTCTGAATAAATTTTCTTGTAGGGTGAACTATTTAGAAGATATTCCTTGCTATGTGTGTGAGTTTCGGAAAACTTAAAAACGTTTGTGAAATGGAACATCGTTGTTCATTTTCTTATATGTTAAGCGTGCAAAGAGAACGGAATCCTAAAGCTTTAAAAGATTCGACTATCGCTCAAAGCCTACTGTCTTCTAATATATCCTTGCATCTACAAGGAAATAAGCAATAAGATAATTTGTACAAATGTTTATCTCAACTAACACGAAGAAGATACAAGAATAAGAGTTGTAAGAATGGTAGTACAAGAGTAGGGAAAGTCATTTGAGTGCAACAAATCAGATTTTTCTTTATTAACGTCCTCCAACATTGTATCATATCGGACGGTGAATGAATGAAATGGGTGAAATGATTCTCAATTGAGCCCGAGGTACACGGAGCTTTAAGTTACCCAACTTTCGTCTTCTCAGGATAAGGATAAGGGAAAACCTCGGAAAAATCCTATCCGAATAACTTAGCCTAAGCAAGATTCGAACTCGCGACCTCTTGAACGTGAGGTAGACACGCAAACCATCACGCTACTGAGGTGGGCTGGAAAGGTGATGATGGAGCAATTGGTGGAAATGAGATGGCGGGGGAAACCGGAGAACCCGGAGAAAACTCGCCCAGACACACTCAGAAATACACCACGAATACCACATACGGGTCGAACCCGGGCGCCTTGATGATAGGCCAACGGTCTAACTGCTGTCATGGCGCCGCCAGTCCCTGAGGCTATAAATCTAAAATCCGCGTCAAATCTCCTACATAGCCAACAGGGCGTTCTACAGCGTAGCCATATCGTGGGCTTGTGGGTGAAAGAGATAGGCATAATAGCTCGTCGTCACTCCAGCAAGCGTTCTCACCATCATCCCGAGAGAGTTCTCAGCCTGTAGAGGGAGAATTCCAAACTCATAGTGAAAATGGCTGTTTCTTACATAGCAGGGGGCGTTGGTAACGCTCTAGAGCAACTTGTTTTGTGTAACTTGTACACGATGAATGTGTTTTGATGGCTGTGCTCCATATATGAGCAGCGTATGAAATAAGTGGACTTAAATAGCAGAGCTGAACATTTAAGTCCAAGTTTTGAACATCTGGTAATTAGTGCACACAATTTGGTAAACCTGGTATTGGTAAGTGTTGCTAGGAGAGAGATGTGGGATTGGCAGGATAATTTGGTCTCAAGATACACTCCAAGTATTTCACCGCCGTCTTTGCAGAAAGTCAAGCTGGTTCGTCATTAAAAATATATAATGGAGGTGATTCATGAAAGGGTCTTAGTGAGAAGATTTTAGCTTTGGTTTTGTTGATATTTAGAGTAGAGTAGCAATTAGGAACGATGGCGGTAAATGACATATAACGCGCAGGTAGAGGAAGTGCTGCGTTGCAACTGTTACCTATCTTCCTCAGGAAGTATTTGTACACATTATACACCAGTTCGCTGGTTTGACTGTGAATAACGCAACTTTGTTTACTTCTGCCATCGTGTAAACTCTTAACGAACCTACTATCGCACAATGTAGTGGACTTATTGCTCAGAGTTATTTAATTTCACTGTTAAACTGTAGGTAAGTACTCGCACACGCGCTCTAAAGCAGACTACGCCGGACTAGCTAGAAAACACGTGACTGCGACGCTGCTGAATATTTGTCTTCTGCGCTACCACCTTCATTCGTGACGGCGACTATAATGTAATGTGCCCAGTAGGGCGCCATTTAATGAGAAGGGACAAGCATGACTGTAGACCTGATGACCGTATTTGGGTTGCGGTGGGAACAAAATATGACTGTTTCATCTGTATAAACAGCAATAGAGACCTTTTGAATGCTCGGGGAGATCACAGTTGAATATATTATAACAAATTGATGCTAAAATTGAGCACCAGCGGAAAATTTTCGAGTAGTTGATGTATAACTATCAATGCATACCTACTATATATTGGCGGTCTGTTAAAAACCTTTGAACAATCTTTATGATATCATTAAGAATTCTAACCCCGTACACCTTTAAAAGTAAGTCAGGATGCCAAAGGAGTCAAAAGCTTGAGCAACTTCGAGAAAAAAATCTGTAGTGTATTCCTTTCTTGCATAACCTTTCCTGATAGATTGATTCTTAATAATTTATTAACAGTTGAGTAGTGTGGACGAAAACCAAACTGGAAGCCTGGAACAGTATGGTTTTGATACTATTCATTATAACTTTCTAAAATATTTTTGATAACGCGGGGCGTATACTGATTGGTTGATAGCTGGATGGCATGTGTTTTAATTTACTTGGTCGATGAACAAATAATTTCTGAGAATTTCCAAGGTCAAGCAAAATAGCCCATTCTCACGGAGTTATTGAACATGTCAGTCGTACTAGAGATATCTTGACCAGATGTTTGAGCACAATGTTGGGTATCAGGTGATACTCGGGGAATTTTTATTGGAAGTTTCTGAATTACGTATGCCGGTTCTTGTGGATATGTGCTGAAAATTTGATACACTTGATTTATGACTGTTTTGATAGAGCTCATACTCGATATCTGATGTTCTGTCGTTAGCAGGGTCGTTTGGAACAAGTGTCTGTTCGTAATAAGAGGCAAGAACATTGTGCTTTGATTGGGTATCGGTGTATACCTGGAAGAACAAACTGTTCTTGGAGGATCCATTTTGTAGCCTGCCAGAGGGAGTTGTTAGATGGGGAGAGAGAGAGAGAGAGAGAGAGAGAGAGAGAGAAAGAGAGAAAGAGAGAGAATAAACAGTTTTGATACGAACTGAGACGATGCTGATCTGGTTCAATTATAGTCATTCGTATAAGACTATTAAGCTTTCTTCCTTGCTTCGATTGCCTGTCGCGTTGCCTTCCTCTTTTAACCACATGCTTTTCTCGTATGAGCTTGATTAGAACATGCGACGCTAAAAAGAAGTGTTGATGGGGACGTTGTAGGAGCGTTGTTGACTTTCTAATGCTGGAGCAGGTGGTGTCCGTAAAACTCTTGACATCATTTTTGTAGTGTTTAACGCCCACTTTTACTACATACAGCACCGCAGGTGGTGACACTGATGATACGTGGAATGAAGAAGGAGCACCGGAGGAATGAGATGCCGGGGGAAACCGGAGAACCCGGAGGAAACCCGCCCCAACGCCGCTTCGTCCACCACAAGTCCCATACTTTGTTACCTGGGATGGAACCCGGGCCGCTTTGGTGAGAAGCGAATGGTCTAATCGGCGCAGCTCCTGACATCATTGTCAGTTTCTTCTGGTGTCCCTAATAGTATATTGAGATTAATGTAGAATAAACACTAAATTGAAGCTTTTTCCAATTGAAAAACCGTTTATGAATTTTGCGTTATGGGTTTTTGAACTACTGTATTAAGTTTTAATTGGAAAGTGACTAAGACTGGACAGTGATCGGAGTCAAGACTGTAACTGATGTTAATACTTGTTTAGAAGCATATGGTTTTCTGTATTCCAATATCAAGAAAATCAGAAAGCACTGCTGGATTATATGAATAATAGATTGTTTCAGTTGTGATGAGAAAGTACATCCTTAAAAAAAATGTGATGAATTTTTACACTTTCGAAGGTGTTCATCACAGTTGTTGAAAAGCACTTTGTCGTTAGAAAAATATAACTCATATTGCAAATGACAGAAAACAACGTTTCACCATTCTGATCCATCATACTGCGTCTGTGTCCTCCATTGGTAAATGGTTGAGAGCGATGCGCCATGAGTTTAGCCATAGAGATAAAGAATCCAGAGCAGTTTGAAGATGATTGCCAGCTGCGTGAATATCTTAGTGGGAGGTAAACAGGGCTGTGTCGTCGGCGTACATGGACACATTGATAAACTGCAGGGGAGGAAGGTTTGAGATGTAGATATTGAGGAGGGTAGATTCTAAGACAGAACCTTGAGGTACACCAGCGAGGACGGGCCGAGAAGAGGAACGGTCTGAACCTAAAGTGACGGAGAAAGTGCAATCCAGTAGGAAACTGTAAATTAATTGATACAGGTAACCAGGAAGACCAATATTATGAAGTTTAAACAGCAGACCACGGTGCCAGACTTTGTCAAAAGCTTGACTGAAGTCTAAGAAAGCAGCTAAACAATGCTGTTTCTTCTCGAAGGCTTGAGCAATGTATTCAGTAACGCGAAGAAGCTGGTGCACCGGAGAATGCCTTTGGCAAAAGCCAAATTGAAAGGGTGGTATCACTGAGGAGGCGGATAAAAATTTGCAAATGCGGATACTCACAAGCTTCTCAAAAATTTTGGACAGGGCCGGTAGAAGACTTATTGGGCGATAACTGGAAGGTTGATGTGCAGATTTTCCGGGCTTGTGCAAAACTATAACATTGGCATGTTTCCAGCAGGTAGGAAAATAACCTAAGCGGCGTAGAGCATTGAAGAGAGAGGCAAGAAAGGCATGGGCTTTGCGAAAAAGATTTTAAAGATCAATATTGGGCATACTATCATGACCAGGAGCCTTTAAAAAAATAAAAAAATAAAAAAACAAATTGTCAGCTTAATCACACAAAAGAAAGCAAGAAGAACCAGAACTTTGATCAAGACAAAGGTAAACCCTATAACAATAAAAGTGGGTATCAATGCTTTGAATACACTGAAAAATGGTCAACTGTTAATTAAGACTGGAGAGAAAATATGCAACAGCATAAAATAGAAATGCGGGGTACAACTTGAGGCGGTGGTCCCAGAGAAGCGAGGTCCAAGGGTCATAGTTTTCAATGCTCCTGAGAAGATTACACTAGAGAGCGTGGCCGAAGAGGGGCATACAGAGGAAATAAAGCCGGTTTTCCAGTTTCGTGATAAAAAGAAAAATAACACAATAGTTCTGCAAATCAGTTCCACTGTCAGAAAGCAACTCATGGACATAAAGATAAAACTGTGTTGGAACCTCTGTAATTTGAAAGACTATGTCAAAGTTCCCCGTTTTTTCAAATGCAATAAATATAATCACCATGCAGAGAAGTGGTCAGCAAACGTGCCCGAAGTGTGCGGTAGGTTCACAAGATGAAGGAATATAAAGTCGGCACACAAGAATTTAAATGCAGTAATTCTATTAATTTTTCCAAACATAATGCAGGTAGTGCTATTGATGTAAACCACTCGGCACTTGATACTAACTGTCCATGCTATCAATCAGTATTGAGGGGATACCAACTATTGACTACTAATATGGCTGAACAGAATATTAACTGCTTTCAAGTAAATTTACAACATTCTAAAATAGCAATGAGTAATTTAGTACGACTCATATATGAATCCAGGATCGATATATAATTTATACAGGAACCGTATACTGTAAATAATAAATTAGCAGAAATTCCGAAGTCAATGAGAACTTATGTATGCGGGGATGGAAGAAAGAGAGCAGCCATAATAATCAATAACTTCAATATCGATGCTACACTAATAAGTCAACTCTCAAATGAAGATGTGTTGTTATGGAAATACAATACAGAGACAGTAAATTCTTCACGTCCAGCATGTTCTTTGACATTGAATCACACATAGGAATAGACATAGCGAAGATAGAAAACATTTTAGATCACGTAAAAGGACATGGAATAGTAATATCGGCGGATACTAATGCTAGGAGCAACTTGTGGTTTGATGCAACTAACAATGAAAGAGGCTGTGTCCTAGAAGAATTTCTCACAGCTTCGACACTGCATATTGTCAATGAGAACACAGGAATACCAACCTTCGAAACTACCAGGGCAAGGAGCTGGATCGACTTGACACTTACTAACAATCGCCTGCTCACGAATATAACTGACTGGAAGTGCGGAGAACAAGAAAGTTGTTCACACCATAAAATAATCGCATTGAAAGTCATAAGAACGATCCAAAATTACACACATTCTACCCAGTCCAAGAAGGAGGAGAAGTTTAGTAAATAAAGAAGAAAACTATAATCTGTTCAATAGCATCCTACGCTCTATGCTGAATAAGGAATTTAAATGCGGGACAAGTGAAACCAACCTGGAGAAAATTATGATCTAATCTGTGAAGTTATAAAGGAATATCATAATGCTGAAGAGGTAATAGAAAGATTTAACTCTTGCATTACAATAGCATGTGACAGGGCTTTTTGAAAGTCCACTTCGAAGAAAATATCGACCAATAGGAAATCAGTCCCATGGTGAAACGAACAGCTGACAGTTTTAAGAAAAAGGGTTAACGCTCTACGTAGAAGATACCAGAGGACAATAAATAACCAACAGCTCAGAGAAGAAAGGAAGACTCTATACATTCCAAGGAAAGGTGAATACCAAAATACAACTGCAAAAACAAAAGTTAGACTCATGGAAAAAAGAAAGCCGCGCAAGAAGATAACAGATAGGTTATCCACAACAAGATCCCAAAAAGCCACATCATCAAGGAAGCAGAGGAGAGAGCACTTCGTACTTGGCAGCAACAATGGGACTCAACCACAAAAGGAAGAACCACCAAATTGTTTTTCCCCTTGGTGAAATAATGCCTAAAACAGAAGATACCACTAAACGAACAAATTACAGCAATACTAACAGGCCACGGAAAAACAAGAGAATACTATAATCGGTTCAAGATAGAGGAAAGTGCGTTGTGTAAGTGTGAAAATCAACACCAAAATGTAAACCATTTAATATACGAGAGTACACTCTTAGACACTGAAAGACAAACACTAAAGCAAAGCATTATAAACAAAGTTGGATAGTGGCCTGTAACAAACAATGAACTTGCAAACAAATACATTAAGGGCCTTATATATTTCATAAACAACATAGATTTTGAAAAACTATAACACATATTGTAAGTAACAAAATCAGCCAAATAGTTTAGCTTGTAAACAGTTGCTCACAACTTTGTTAAACCACATATTGTAACTTCTACAAATGATGCAAATGTAACTAAGAGCATGTAATGTTACTAAGTAATGTATGTCACATTACTTATCTGTATCTTAATAATAAATAAATAAAAAAACCTAACATAGATACACACACACACTTACCTACCTACCCACCCACCTACACCCAACCACCCACACAGACACACCCACACACACCCACGCATGTACAGACGTACATGCAGGCAGGCAGGTAGGCAGGCAGGTTGGTAGGCAGGTAGGCAGGCAGGTAGACGGGCAGGCTGGTAGGCAGGCAGGCTGGTAGGCAGGCAGGTAGACAGGCAGGCTGGTAGGCAGGCATGTAGGCAGGCAGGTAGGCAGGTAGACAGGCAGGTTGGTAGGCAGGCAGGTTTGGTAGGCAGGTAGGCAGGCAGGCAGGCAGGCAGGTAGGCAGGCAGGCAGGCTGGTAGGCAGGTAGACAGGCAGGCAGGCAGGCTGGCTGGTAGGCAGGCATGTAGGCAGGTAGACAGGCAGGCTGGTAGGCAGGCAGGTAGGCAGGCAGGTAGGCAGGCAGGCAGGCAGGTAGACAGGCAGGCAGGTAGACAGGCAGGCTGGTAGGCAGGCAGGCAGGTAGACAGGCAGGCTGGTACGCAGGCAGGTAGACAGGCAGGTAGGCAGGCAGGCTGGTAAGTAGGCAGGCAGGTAGGCAGGCAAGTAGGCAGACAGGTAGACAGGCAGGTAGACAGGCAGGCAGGTAGGCAGGCAGGCTGGTAGGCAGGTAGACAGGCAGGCAGGTAGGCGGCAGACAGACAAACAGACAGACATATTCATCCCTTTCAAAGTGTCCCTACTATGCTGTCGCAAAATTTAATGGCGGGTCGCTCGATAAAGCATCTAATCATAGGCTTGCCACATCTTGCGGTGTTGTATAGTCAAGCACGCTGTGAAATCACGCTATAAAGCCACTGAGATAAATGTTATTTGCGCTACAGAAAAGAGTATAGCACTAGTCAGCAATCAGCCGCTATTAAATTTTCATAGTTGATCTTCTCAGTCCGCATTGGAGCATCTAATAGTGAAGCCTGCGTCCTCTTTTCAGGAAACCAGTGAAGTGGATTTTACAGGATAGGAGGCTGGTCGACATTGTTCCTGATCGCAGTTCGGAAGAGCTTTAACGGGAAGCTCTCAATTCTCGCACTTTCCACCTTCCCTCTGGACTAACGCTAAAAAAGAAGTTGACAAGTTGTATGACGTAGTAATGTCGAAGCTATTAGATGAAATTAAATAAGAAGAATTTGTTAGTATTATGGGAGATTTTGGTTTTCCATATCTACTACTTGGAGATTACCGCCCACTGGATAGGTTCAAACTGGGAGTATCGTAATTCAACATTACAGATTAAATATGTTACAGGAAAGAACGATGTAGCTAACAAAATTGAGGTAGAGATGTAGTTCGTGGGGTTAGAAGAATACGTTGTCATTTGCACTAACAATCAAGGAATATTATTTTCAGAGTTGAAAGAGCAAATGACAATTTTGGGTGCGCTACCCACATTACAATTAAGTTTAAATAAAGCTATCAAGGAAGCTGCATTACTTTCAAAGTGCAATAGAATAGTGGGAAATGTCCAACGCAGTCCTTATCTAGAAAATTAATCTTAAAAAAGCAAGACCCTGCAATATGTGAATTAAAACATAGTTACTCGATAGAGTAGCACATATTTCATCTCTGAGAGCTTCATGAAAGCCCTTCTAATATATATTTCTCTAATACCAGTTGAATGGGATATAATAGATAAACTAAGTGCATGACTTTAACAATGCTTAGAAACGTCAGACCTTCCTATTGATAGAAAACATGTGTTGTATTGGCGCCAGTAACATACTTGAAATTATCCTTACGTTGCCCCGATGTCAATCCTGGGTACATAGATGGATGGTATAAGAATGAAATCAGTCATGTATGTTCGTGTGCTTCCCTTGCTGTTCAGAGGAGATGTCAGCCATTGCCTCACCTCGCAACTTTGAGAAGCGATATTTCAGCAATCACTCTGAATTAAAGCGTAAATATTGCAAGTTCAAGGTTACTACGTCTGAAGAAAATATGTTACTATAGGGTTGTGATTAAACAGTGGAGCAGAAGTAGAAAATGATGTCAGTATTGAGCTCTTTGCTTACCAAAGTAAGCTTAATAATCCACACTCAACTCCTGTGCTTATTGTTAGCCGAGAGCGTTTAAACACTTCAACGCGAACCCAGAGAGGCTCCGTGAACTAGGTTCGAATCCAACTCGCCGCATTTTTTCTTCCCTTCCATTCTATTTTAACGGGAACATCGTTATTTATATAACCTGAGCCAAATATACTATTATACAATATTATCATATTGGAAGATATCGATTACAATTGCTGTAGACAACACAGGGAATACACCTACTTCAACTGCCAATCATTCTTCCACAAATATATAATATTTTCCATTAAATAACCCACATTCAAAGGTATTTTTCTACAAATGTCGACGGTTACTAACATATTAAAGAAATTACTTGCGTCCTGTACTGTCAATGCTTCGTTAGCTTACAATGGATATAAGAAAGAACTATATCTTGTTCATGTTAAAAAATACACGAAAACTAAAGTATTTCAGGCAGAATAAAATAATTATTTTAGAAAAATAAATCCCTTGGCATGATTGCTTTAATTTATAATTTTTTATGCAGTAATACGACAAAAGTATCATATTATCCTATATATATATATATATATATATATGGAAACGGCTCTAACGATTTCGATCAAATTTTGTAATCAGATAGGCTTTTGCTTTTTAAGTTCAGCTATATAAGTGTAATTCCCGAAAAAACGCGATTTTGCATAAAAAATAACATTTTTTATTCCCGCTTCTACTGCGCAATTCTTGTATATATATTCCCGGTATTTCACAAATTACTCTAAAGATTTGAATAAATTTTTGTATACAGGCATATTACCTTCACAGTGTTTTCTCTAGTCACTTTTAGGTAACACATTCACATCTCTTTCTCTACTCACTCTTCCATAAACAGTTTTCCATAAAAAACGTGATTTTGCACCAAAAAACACTTTTATCCCCACTTTTAAAATAAGTCATACCATGTTCTGTATGTTTGAAATGAAATGCTATTACATTTACACTGTTTTTTCCTCTCACTTTTAGGTAACACATTCATATCTCTTTCTCTACTCACTCTTCTACAAATCAGTCATGCAATGTTCTGTATGTTTGAAATAGAGATACTACATATTACATTCACAGTGGTTTCTCTACTTACTTCAAGCTATCACATTCACATCTCTTTCTCTATTATATTCATACTGTTTTCTCTACTCACGTTTAGGTAATGCATCCACATCTCTCTCTACTCACTCTTCTAGAAATAAGTCATACAATTTTGTGCATGTTTGAAATAGAAATGCTGCATATTACATTCACACTGTTTACTATACTCACTTTTAGGTAACACATTCACATCTCTTTCTCCACTCACTCTTCTACAAACAATTCATATCATCTATACAACTTGGTTGTTTATATATATCCAACTGTTAAGCTCGAAAACCGCTTAACCGATCACCGCGAAATTCGGCACGTATATGTATTTTTTATGGGGAAATTTTTTCTGGCAACAATTTTACTATACAATATATTACTTTCAAATGGCTTTCTACTCGCATTTCTTTTACGTAGCACATTCATTTGTCCTCTGTTTGCCCTTTAACATACAATTAATATAATATTCTATGATTGAAATATAAATGCAACGTATTACATTCACACGTCTTCCTCTACCAGTTCTTCCTTTACGAGGCACCAGCAGTCTTCTTTCGCTATTTGCCCTTCAACATATAATTCATACTATTTGATATGTTTGAAAAAGAAATACAATGTATTACATTCATAATATTTTCTCTACTCACTTTTGTTTTACGTAACAATTCGCATGTTATTCCCTATCTTTTATCAACTTCATACATACCAACGCCTATACATATCGTATGTTGAAGAGTGGGTAAATTCCAAAACAGGTTGACCGATCGCCATGAAAAGTGACATATCTAATTGTTTTCATGGCGAAGGTTTTTATGCAATCCATTTTACCACCCAACGTATTACGTTCACATGTTTTTCTCTACTCCGTTTTCTTTTACCTAACATACTACCCCCTCTTCTACAAACAATCCATACATTTTCCCGCACACTTGAAATATAAGTGCAACGTATAACATTCACATGTTTTTCTACTCACTTTTGTTTTACGAAAAACAATCACATTTCTTTCACTACTCCCGCTTCGGCGAATAATTACGAACAATTCATACAATTTTCTATGTGATTGAAACAGAAATGCGTAGTACATTCACATGGCTTTATCAACCAGCTTTTCTTCCTGTAGTATTTGTTATTGTTCAACAGTGCTTTTTCTTAGTGTTGCTCCGGTGTTTAAATAAAAAATATAGAAATAGTAAAAAAAAAGTAAAGTAATCACAATTGATGTCAGGAGTGCGCCGAAAAGCACGATATGGAACAGTTAATGAAACAAATGTTAGCCAAGATGGACATAATAGGGAATGAAATAAATTCCGGAATGCGACAGAGGAAGCAAATATGAAAACCGAATTGGAAAAATGCAAACTACGGAATAGAAAATATAGGAACAAAAATGGACAAAATGGAAACAAAAATGGAAGGCAAATTGAAAATGTAAACTCCAAAACAGAAAAGATGAAGACGGGAATGTCTAATATGAAGATAGATCTATCGGAGAATACTAACGAGCGACTGGCCAGGGTAAAGGAAGCCATGGAAGAACTCGACGGAAAGATGAAGGACCATGGCGAATGTGTTAACGCCCTGGAGTCAATCGCAGCAGCAAAGAACTGAACTCCATAATGGAACAAATGCTCAACGGAAACGTCAAACTGGGTGGATATCTATGGGGGAGGTCTGTGTTCAGCAGTAGACGTTTTACAGCTGAAATGATGGTGTTTATGAAATATTTGTGTCTCGGAAATGACTCTTCACAATTGCGACTAAAATTGTTATTTAGTTAACGTTTTGACTTTCAGTTTATCTAAATAAGTATCTTCTGCCACAAAAAACAAGATTTCACAAAACAGGTGAAAAACGCCGAGCGAAGCTCGGTCGCCCAGATACTGTTATAAGAACATTCAAAACATAGAAGGAAAATGAATTTGGTGTATCGCATACCATACCAAAGAAAATGGGGTATCAATGATCACAAAAATGGATAGTTAAGAGAACTTGATGCCAGCGATTAAAGTAGTTCAAGATGTATTAAACAGAATGAAACTCAGTTGTGGATTACTTCAGCCTGAAGCAACCTTTAGGCATAGCGGATAGAAGAGATAGTGTGAGCTCTTCGGGAGTTACTATGGTTCGCTCGCAAGATGGCACTGGTGTCGCGGTCGCTTTACTTTAGTTCACGAATGCATGGTGAAAATGGGTTTCATATTATCAGTTAGCATTTTAAATACCTAAAATCGTAAGCAGGAATATTGGAAATACTGTTTTGAAACATCGTCTTTCCTTGACACATAATATAGGATGGTATTTTACAATAATGGGTATTATAATTAACGAAGAACAGTGGGAAATGTCTGCTTACATGATTTTACGCTGAAAAATTAGACCATAATGCAAATTATGTATTTTTTAAGCATTGTATCTAGAACCAGCTTTTGTTTTTTACTTAAATAATTTAAATTGCGTTTATGTTCGCAACAATTAGTAGCGAATTTCTTTTCTACTATTTTTAATTTAGCCCTCTCTTTAGATAGCAGGATTTTAGTTCTAACTAAATTTCTATTGAGGTTTCTAATTCTTTTCTTCAGTGTAGCAATTTCATTATTGACAAGTTTGTGTTTGTGACCTTGGAGGAATTAGAACTGTTTTCTGTGAATTCCTCATTGTTGAAGGACGGCGCGTTTGAAATAAGAACTGGTTGACTGGATCCTGCATCTGGTAATTTACTGATTGTTAAATATTGCTTTTTCAGTAATTTTTTGTCTCTGTTTTATGGAGATTTACGGGATTTATGCAGTGTAGTTAAGTACCTGGGTAAATTAGGAAATATACAGGGAATTGCCCCTGGCTTTAACCGCCATTTAATTCTAGGGATTTCAACTAGTTTTCCATGCACAACGAATGAATCAACTTTCACTAAAAAGTCCTCTAGAAAATGTTTGTCACAAATACTAGATTTAACAGATAATTTAGTGTCTTTCCTAGGAATAGACTTTTCCCATTTGTAAAACAGATTTTTATATTTAGGAGGAGTAAAAAAATGTCTAGCTTCTGAGCAGTTTGTGTATCCTGAACGACACACGGGTACAAAACAATTTGGCATTTTTAATCAATTATTGATGTTGCTTGAAACTTACGTTTTGAAGAACACACACATTTATGCACAAAATTAGAAGCAATTTCACAAGTTATGTACCTAATTATGTACTCACAACACACCACGCATACGTATAAAATTGTCTGTACTTCCGAATCACATACTAGGCAGTTCGGTCGCATTTTAAGGCAACTGCGATCGCCACGCCGCAGTTTCGGTCAGTTGCCACGGGACCACGGATCATGCAGTGAACTAGCGGGAGAGCTCACACTTTCTCTTCTATCCGCTATGCTTTAGGCCTGACAGAGTTGTCATTTTGCATATTTTCAAGGACTACACAATGTTGCCATGTGCCCATTCACTCGATTTCTAGACGTATGCCTTTGTCCTGATAAAAAGCTCTCTTGAACTAAAATCGCTGATTAATTTTCCGTTTCAGAAAATAAGTATGCAGGGGGTGAGGTTTGAACTCAGTACTTTCAACCCCAACGCACAACCACCCAACGACTTCGGCTATTTGTGTGTCGGGGAACTCGTGCTCTATTCCTGTTGTATTAAGTTACATCCTCTCTCTGTAAGTTGGCAGCAAATTTCCTTGTATGGCGGAAAGTTCGTGTCACTATTAACATAACTTTAAATACTTTGCTTAAGTTTCTGAATGTTCGTTTACACTTATTTAGGAAAAGAAGAACATTGTCTGGCACAAAAATGGGTATCACAGTGTTCAGTGTGGATGGTAAGATCCTTAAGTTGTTTTTATTAACGACAAACAGGGAGGAAACGATTAAAGTTATGTAATAATATACGTTCCCGTTGATAGACATTTGAAAATACTACTGTTCAAATTCACGTCCATACATGACGGAGGATTGATTTAGTGATGTAATGCATTTAAAATATAATATATCTAATAGATATTATAGTTCAGTAATACTAACTTCAGAATCGCTCTGGGTACGCGTTAGCGCGTTTTAACGCTCTCGACTAACACTGAGTACAGGAATTGAATCTGGATTACTAAGCTAAGTCTGGTAAGCAAAGAGCTCAACAATGGCACTATTTAATCAAAACCAAAATTCCAAATAGATTCGACTCTAAACTCAAATTTGAGGAACAGGTGTCTACTGCAACACAAGATGGAGGTTTGACATTCCAACCCTCGAGGCGGCAGTCTCTTCCTTCACATAAATTTTGACAGGAACTGCCCACAACCTACTGTCCAAGTCCCAGCACCCCTACATCCAGATGTCCTTCTACTCGATATAACCCTCCTCATCCACCGCTCCTGGGTGGCACGGAGACTCTACCAAAGGTACCGCACCCCCGACAACAGAGCCCTGCTACGGCGCTTGCGCCGACAGGTCCGAGTCCGCCTGCGCGAGCACCAAGTGCAAGCGTGGGAGGGCACGATGGCCAGCTTGGGTACTGAATGTGGAGACTTGTGGAAGATCGCTAAAAGTCCTCGCCACCGTCGAGGCCAATACATCTCTCCACTCCAGGGCACCCGAGGCCTGGCCTATGAACCCGAAGCCAAAGCAAATGTGTTTGCCGACTACCTGGAACGCACCATGTGTCCAAGAGATGACGCCCAGGACTATCGATTCTCGGAACGTGTCCGCCTGGAAGTTCGTCGATATTTTCGACGCCCCCCGGAGGATGCGGAACGACTTCCAGTAATACGTCCCAGTGAACTCCATGGCGCACTCCAGCGAGAGTGGAGAGAAGCTTGGGTGATCTGCATCTTGAAGCCCGGGAAAGACCCGGTACACCCCTCCAACTACCGATCCATAAGCCTCCTATCTATCCTTTCGAAATTGCTCGAGAGGATGATCTCAAACCGCATGTCTCCATTATTTGGAGACATTCAAACCATCCCTGAACACCAGTTCGGGTTTTGTCCTGGGCACTCTACACCTCAGCAGTTGCCGAGTTCCTGGGTTTACAGGAACGCGCATTCACTGCTGGAGTATCTCTGGACGTAGAAAAGGCCTTCTCAACGACCTGGCACGCGGGGCTCCTATTCAAACTCATCCAACTGGGACTACCCGCACAAATGAACAATATCATACACAGCTTCCTCAGACACCGTAAACTAAAAGTCACAGTCACGGGGAGAACATCAACACTTAGACCAATAAGAGGCGGAGTACCCGAAGGCTCTGTGCTGTCTCCAACGCTATTCAGTGTCTATATGGCAGACTTTCCATCACAGCCGCAGGTCAGCATAGCTCAATATGCTGATGACGTATTGGTGTTCTACACCAACAAACACATTCTCAGAGCCTTCAACCCCGTACAGTGACACCTCCGCCTCGTCCAAGAGTGGTGCCGGCGATGGCGAATGTCCGTTAATCCGGACAAGAGTCACGCCATCCTCTTCACGAGACGCCACACCCCCTAGAAGTTAAACTGGATAGGCGTCTAACTTGCCTCGGGCACATCAGAGAGCTCTCGGCGAGGACGCAGGGAGCTATTGCTTCACTGTATCCTATGCTGAGGTCCAAGATGCCAGTCCGTCTGAAGTTACACATCCTCCGGGCTTTTATAACCCACCTCATGCTTTACGCCTGTGAAGTGTGGGGCATGGCAGCAGGCAGTTGACTCTTGTGGCTCCAAAGGGCGCAGAATAGAGGACTCCGGTCCATCTTTCCTGTTCCCATGCCTTTACCCGTGAGCCTACTTCACAAAGCCTCATCTCTTCCATACGTGGAGGATGAAATTAGGCGCCGGGCAGCAAAATTCTACAAGTTATCAACCCATCAAAAAGCCCTGGCTAGGTCTCTTGGGGACTATGACCCCAGAACACGCCACTTTAGGTCGTACTGGGTTCCCCGCATGCCCCATAACCAAGGAGACAATCCATCAGCAGCTAAACTGAGCTCCATTATAGTCCCAACAAAGAGTTTTTCGACTCTCAAAATTAACCCCTATCAAAATTCTAAATTAAACCCTTCAAAACTTTTAAAAAGATTTAATTTTAAAACTTTTTTTTCCAATAGTATGCAGACCTTACTGCATCCTGTGAGTCATTTGTCAAGGGGAACAACAGCTTCCTTCTATTCCAAAATAACCTAAAAACAAAAAACGCCACCCTTATATATCCTTCCTAATATTTTTCCTATGTGCGGTTAAACCCTATTGAGAGTAGGTACGCAGCAAAATTCATCGGGCTGAACCTCAGCCTGCCAGTAGCTGGTCATCGTCATCGTCGTGATATGGATTACAGCCACTAAGCAACACCGTTACAAATTTGTTTTTATTTACACAAATTAGGAGCTACCAAAGTATATAGTGGTCCTCTTACGAGCCGGATTAGTTATGATAACGTTCACAGTTCGTGGTGAAGTGAAGTTGTTGCAAGAAACAACGTACAAAGGACTTAACAAGAGTGATAATGGTTGCAGCACAGGCCCGCGTAAACGTGTACAATGTTACAGTTTACTAGTTGACGATTCATGGCAAAAGCAGCAGCAGTAGCAGCAGCAGCAGTACAAAAAATGAACAAAAGTATACAGTTTAATGCATTTGTGAAAGTTTATGGACAATCGGAAATGTTTTAAGACAGCGAAAGGTTACGCAACGGTAATTTTAACATTAACGGCCATAACACAGGAAAGGTTAATACGATCGACACGATCATAAATATTTTAACCAATTCATTCACTTCAGCAAGGTAAGACAAGTACCGTTCCTTTCTTTTCCTTATAGGCTTTGCATGCTTCAGTATGGCACAAGAAGAGAGAATGCACTTAAAAGAAGACATGCTATCTTGAAAGGAGCACTTACTAGGCTTGAAATATTTGTAAATCCTTGGAGTGATGAAAACGATAGAGGGCAGTTGGAGGTTAAGTTAAAACTACTTCAGGAAAACTGGGAAAGATTCAATGACTGTCGAGATGAATTGGAATTGTTAGAAGAATCTGAAACTAATAACCAAGAAAGAATTTCAGTAGAAAATAGGTACTGTGTTTTAGTTAGTTTCTTTCAAGGAAAATTAAAGGAGGCTCAGATTCTACAAAATAAGTGTAACGTGCCTACTTCATCAGTAGTTAGAGTAAAACTTCCTCAGTTATCTGTACCTCACTTTAGTGGAAATGTAAGTGAAGGAGCTAGTTTCAAAGACATTTGTCCATTGTTGGCAACAATGAAGGTATTCTAAACGTCCAGAAATTTCATTATATGATATCAGCTGTCCATCGGGATGCTAAGAGAATAATTTTGCACAGTCTGTTAACAGAGAAAGGTTATAACATCACTTGGAATTTGTTAGAGAAAGATGCCAAAATGAGAAGCTTATTGTTAACACACATATTGATAATATCATGAAACAATCTGCAATTGTCACTGAGAATGTTTCTCAACTCAGAGGATTGATTGGTGTTACCAAAAGTAATTTGAAAGCATTAAATTGTTTAGGTCAGCAAAGAAGCAGATGCGATTCCATGATAATTTACATTGTTGCTCAGAAGCGACAAGACTAAAAGGAAATGGGAGCTAAACACTTCAGGCAAACAGATACCAAAGTTAAGTCAATTATTTGGATTTATTGAGAGTGGATGCAATGCTCTTCAAGCAGCAAACAAGAAACAAGTATTTAAAACACAGATGCAGTCTCAACCATATAGTAGTAAGACTGAGTTATATAGTTATGTAACAGCAAAATATGTTTACATTTTATGTAAAAATAATCACAGTATTCAGCATTGTAGTCAGTTTCATCAACTTCTTGTTGATAATATATATATAAATTTGCAAAGGAAAATAGATTATGCTTAAATTGTCTAGCTAATAACCACTTCATACAACAATGCAACTCCAGGAATTGTAAAACTTGTGACAATATCACCACACATTGCTACATCAACCAATTACTACTGGACAAACTAGTTATTGTACAGTGAAGGATGCAATGTCATCACAAGTCTTACTGGCTAATACTGCACAAGTTGTGGTGAAAGATAGTTAAGGCAAATTACACAAATGTTATGCACTTTTGGACAGTTGTTCTCAATTAAACTTTATTACATCATCATTTTGCAAACGCTTAGGGCCTAAGCAAACAAGAACTGAGATACCTATCAAAGGTGTTAGTAACGTAGTAACTACAACCACCCAGACTGCAACTGTTGAAATTGATTCAAATGTTGTTGTTAGCTAATGCTGGATTTCTGACAATGAAGTCATTAATCCTCTTGCTCTCCAATATTTTTCACTACATAAATATGAAGAGACTTAGCAGTAAATGTAACCGCTTTTTAGAGAGCACCATATTTTTATGTTTTTGTTATTTTTTGATTCAAATGTGACAAGTTTCCAAAGTAAAGTTATATGTTCTGTAATTCCTCAAGTCGCAGGGAGAATGCCATCCATGTATTACCTTTCACAGAAGTAAATACCCACCTTCAGCTAAACCTGCGCGAAGGGTTACCTAAACCTCAGGCGTGCTTATATAGATCGTATGAGAATTAAATTAGTAATGTGCTTCCCTTGTTGTCCAAAGGACGAGGCAGCCATATCACCTCGTAGCTCACTCACCTCACAGTTTTAAAAAGCAATATTTCAGCAATCCTTCTACATTAACGAGCAAACATTGCAAATTTAACTTCAGTGCATCTGCAGAAAATGTGTTCTTACGGGTTTTTATTAAATTGTGAACTAGAACTGAAATGATTCCAGTATTCGGTGCTAGACTTAGAGAGGTGAGTTTAATCACCGAAAGTAAGTTAGTGTGTTGCCTAGCGCAACTGGCTAAGGTGTGTTGGTTCGAGTCTACAATGGTGGACTAACATTAGTTCGAATTCCACTTAATGTTCTTTTTTTTTCTTTTTCCCTATTCCTTGTTTCTTTGTTAACGTGAACATCACTATTTATATAACCCGTGTGAAATATAACTTTATAAAAACTAATGAAATCTATTTCTTTTCATAGTTTTATTCCGCATAGCGTTATAACTTTCCCGCCGTCCTATGAATGCTGCAGTACGATTGCAATTATTTTAAAACTGAACGCTTTATAAGATATCAATTGCAATTGCTGAAAATAAAGTAAGGAACACGCCTACCGCAACTCAATTTCTAGCAGTGTACCTTCATCCGATTCTCCATTCCTGATAAAATGCTGTAGAGAAATAAGCACGTTTGTTAATTTTGTATTTCAGAAAATAGACTTGCGAACGGCGGGTATCCAACCCCAGGCAACTAGAAGTTCCACAGGCCACAGTCAGCGCCTATACCTCTCGGCCATTCATCACTTGGGCATTCGTGCTGTATCATATGATATTAACGTTGTTGCTACTTGGCAGCTGATTTCAGTGCAAGGCGGAAAGCTGTTAGCACCTTTAGAAATGGTTTAAAAATGCGGTTTTTTTTTTTTTTTGGTTTTTTTCCCAAGGTATTCCCTTACATTTATTTAGAAGAATAAGAAAAGAGAATAGTTTTATAGTTCAAGAACGAGTATCGCAGTGTTCAGTGTGGGGTAAAAGTCCGCTTTGGTTTATTTTTATTAATGACCGACAAAGGATAATGGAGTAGCTAAATATCAATAATTAATTTATATTTATTACCTACACAAAACATACGCCTACCTTCAAGAACAGGAACGTCTTTAAGACGTTATCTATATTCAAGAAGGTTTTTAAAAAGGATCGCTTATTAGACATTTATTTTATTGAATATTTCTAGCACTAGACTGTGCTTTTAATGTAAGTCTCGTTTGGTTTTGGTCTTCTGTGCAAATAAAGTGATTAACACTGCACAAAGTTTTATTTTTTGACGTCATGTAAAATTGTGCAACCATAATCTCTTTGATTTCACTTACACACAGAACATGTTTAAGTGCTTTATATTTTCAGTTAAGGTTTTCAGATCATCATGCTCTGAAAAATTATTTTCATTAAATTTCCTAAAAATGTTAGAAGTCACTGCCCTAACAGAGGTGCTCTGCTATTTTTCACACGAGCCTTAAACTTTGGGCCAGCCTAAATACTAACAGCTACAGAAATAACCTTCATTATCCCATTGGTGTATAACGATTATGATTCATCACTCCTATTTACAAAACACCTGTTCGAAACTAATATATACTCTTAACTTTTTGCCTTAACTCTTCCATTATATCTATATAATAATAGTAATGATTGTCGGTTTTAATAATTACTTATACCAAATACCAACTCCTATGTAAAGATAAATGACTCATTATGGGTGTTAGAATTAAATAAATTCAGACATGATTGAAATCCTGAAAGGAAGATAAGGTTACGGATTCCTTGCAAGCAAAATTTGATTTTAGTCTCCAGTTCACAATGCAGATATCTACTCCTACGCAACGTGGAGGGCTTGACTACTAAGTCAATTTTAGTGAACTATAATACCTATCGGATAATATCACATCTTATGTTTTGATATTACTGCCCCTGTAAATCATCACAACTCCTACGAGCTTTCCGCCTTGCACTGAAGCTGATACAGCAAGTGGGCCAATGTGAAGAACGGCCGAGAGGTCTAGGCGTTGACCGTGGAAATTAGAACTTCTAGCTGCCGTGGGTTCGATCCCCGTCTTTCCCATGTTTATTTTCTGAAATACAAAATTAACAAACCTGCTTAATTCTCTGCAGCTTTTTATCAGGAATGGAGAATCGGATGAAGACACACTGTTAGAAATTCATTTTAGTTGATGGGGACATGACAACATTGTGCGGTGCTTGGAAATAAACGATATGGCAACCTTGCTAGGTGCAAAGGTTGCTTCCGCTGAAGTAATCTACAACTGCATTCTGTTCTGTTTAATGTATCACTAATTAATTACATTATTCCGTTGCATCCAGATCTTATAACAATGCATTTTATGATCAGTAAAACCGTATTTTACACTATTACGCGCTTATATATTTTAATATGATGATAGTCTACGAAATTTATAGAGATGACTTTGATATGCGAATATTGAAAGGGAAATATTAATTTCGGGAGGCATGATTGACAGTTGAGGTAGGCGTGTTCCCTGCTTTATTTTCAGCAATTGCAATTAATATCTTATAAAGCATTCAGTTTTAAAATAATTGCAATCGTACTGCAGCATTCATAGGACGGCGGGAAAGTTACAACGCTATGCAAAATAAAAATATGTAAAGAAATAGATTTCATTAGTTTGTATAATGTTATATTTCACACGGTGATATAAATAATGGTGTTCCTGTTAAGAAGCAAACAAGGAAAAGGGAAAAAAGAAAAAAATAATGTTGAGTGAGATTTGAGCTAATGTTAGCACATCACTGCTGATTCGAACGGACACGCCTTAGCCAGTTGCGCTATAGGCAACATACGATCTAATTCTTGCTGATTAAACTCGCGTCTCTAAGTCTAGCACCCAATACTGGAATCATTTTAGTTCTAGTCCACAATTTAATAAAACACCGTAAGAACACCTTTTCTGCAGATGCACTGAAGTTGAATTTGCAATGTTTCCCGTTAATGTAGAAGGATTGCTGAAATATTGCTTTTTAAAAATGAGTGGTGAGTGAGCTAAGAGGAGACATGTCCTTTGGACAGCATGAAAGGACGTGATTAATTTAATTCTCATACCATCTATACTAGCACGCGCAGGTTTAGCTGAAGGTGGGTATTTACTTTTGTGAAAGATAATACGTTGATAGGCCTCAGGGGAAAATTCCAAGTAACATAAGATTAGCAGACAGATTAGCAGACATGAAGTCGACCTACTCTTAGGGGCTGAAATATTCTTTGCTATATTGCTAGATGGAAAGTATCAGTGCAAGGATTTACCGGTGTTGCAGAATACAAGTTTAGGATTCATAGTATCGGGAACCATCTTTGTTAGTGATGTCAAGAATCAAAGGCAGGCCAAACGACATGTATTTTTCACACACACTGATCAATTACATACTCAGATGGAGACATTTTGAACCTTAGAAAATCTTAGTCAAAAGGTACTTACTTTGGAAGAAAAAGAGTGTGAAGGGCAATTCCAAGAAACTACTGTAAGGCAAGAGACGGAAGATACCAAGTTAGTTTACCTGTTCGGGAGGATCATTCTAGCTTAGGTGAGTCATATGATACAGATATCACAAGATTACATCAGTTGGAAAGAAGATTGAACAGACAACCAAACGTTAGAGAAAATTACAACCACTTCATGGATGAGTATTTGGAGCTGAATTATATGTAGCAAGTAAACAACATGGAAGATGACATGGACACGAGGAACTACAACATTCCATCTTATTATATGCCACGTCATGCAGTTGTGAAAGAATACAGTTCTACCACCAAACTACGGATTGTGTTTAATGGCTCAGAAAAGACCAGCTCAGGTACTGATGGTAGGAGCACTACATCAAGAAGATCTTTGTTCGATTATTCAGAGATTTAGAGCACACAAAATAACTTTTTGTGCAGATATTGCAAAAATGTAGGGACAGATTTTAGCAGACTCAAAGGATACATATGTTCAAATAATTTTTTGGAGAGAAAATAAGGACAGACCGGTGAAAATTTATGAACTGAAAACACTGACGTATGGTACTTCATGTGCACCATTTCTGGCTATTAGATGTTTGAAACAACTGGTAGAAGACGAAGGCCAAAGGTTTTCAAGGGTAGCAGAAATATTGATGAGAGATTTCTACGTAGATGACTTGATTAGGGAGTACAGAATGTAAATTATATGCTCAAATTACAAGAGGAAGCAATGCAGCTGTTGAATTCAGGAGCGTTTTGGTTACGTAAATGGTCAAATCACCCAGCACTTATAGAAAATACACAATTAGATGAAAGAGAAATGAAAACTGATTTAGGATTTGTCACTGACACCGGTGATAAAGTGAAAACATTAGGCTTGTTGTGGAACCCCAAAACTGATAAGTTTCGGTTTTCTATTAATGTAAGACAACACAAGGATGTTACTGAACTTTCTGTACTCGTAGACATTGCTTCAATATTTGACCCATTAGGTTTAATAGGCCCAGTAATAGTAAAATATAAAGTTTTTATGCAAAAACTATGGCAAGAGAGATTAGATTGGGATAATGTTCTTCCAGATAAGCTAAAGAAAGGGTGGAATCACAATGAAAGTAAGCTTCATATTTTTAACACTATTGAAGTTGACAGACTAGTAACATGCAATTGAATCGTACAGAAAGTTGAATTACATGGGTTTTCAGATGCTAGTGAGGCAGCTTATGGTTGCTGTATATACCTTAGAACATTGGATAATCAAGGAAATATAAAGGTATGTCTACTTTGTTCAAAATCTAGAGTAGTGCCAACAGAGCGACTTACAATTCCCAGACTGGAACTTTGTGGAGCACTACTTTTAGCTAGATTAACACAAGTTACTCTAAGGGCTTTGAAGATAGACAACTTGAAAATTGTTTTATGGACTGATTCTACAGTAGTTTCAACATGGTTAAACTCAAGTCCCTCGCGTTGGAAGCCATTTGTTGGGAACAGAGTTGTAGAGATCCAAGAACTAATATTACAGATTGAAATCATATAAATACAAAGAGTAATCCTGCAGATTTAGTTTCACGAGGGACAAATCCTCAGACTTTAAAAGAATCGAAGTTATGGTGTCATGGGCCTCAATGGCTTAACAAAGCAACTTACAAATAGCACTCTGGTCTATGGTCAAACAAGGAATCAGAAGAAGTTCAGAATGAAGAAAGAACACATTCTAAGAAAACTACAATTTCAGTCACATTAATGAGCCAAGCAGTTGGTGATCAGTTATATTCTAGTTCATCATGGTTGAAAATGAGAAGAGTTCTTGCATTCTGCCTTAGATTTGTTTATAATTGTAGAAATCCAAACAACAAGATAACAAGAGGTTTAACTGTACAAGAATTGGATGAAGCTACTACAGTAATTTTGAGAAAAGTTCAGACAGATGCAGACAAACAAGAAATTGATAACCTGAGAAAGAATGGTACTTTGTTGAAAGGAAGTTCATTGCCTACATTAAACCCATTCATTGATAGCAAACAATTGCTCAGGTTGGGCGGTAGTTTGAAGAATACATTATTAGAGTTTGAACAGAAACATCCTATAATTTCACCTTCAAGAGACAATTTGACAAGGCTCATAGTGGAAGAGATACACAAATAAAATGCACATGCTAGTGGTCAATTGCTACTGTATTTAATTATACAACGGTAATGGATAACTAACGCAAGAGATTTGTAACGGAAAATATTCAACAAATGTATGGTATGTTTTAAGCTAAAGGCAGCCACATCAACGCAATTAATGGGACAACTACCAGAATCCAGAGTTACAATCCCACGTCCAATTGCTAACACAGGAGTTGACTATGGTGGACAAGTTTTGATGAACCAAGGTTCAGTTAGAAGCAAAACAAAGTTGAAAGTTTACATTGCATTATTTGTTCGGTGACTAAAGCTGTACATATTGAGGTAGTTACAGATCAGACATCTTAAGCAAACGCAAAATAAATATTGCTGCTTTGAGAAGATTCACAGCAAGACGAGGGCTATGTTCAAATATTTATGGTGATAGCGGAACTAATTTTGTAGGAGCGAATCGAGAATTGAAGGAGCTTTTGAATAATGTCAAATTCAAGGAAAATGTTCAACATTACAATTCACAGAGAGGCATAAATTTTCATGTTATACCGCCAAGCTCACCACATATAGGAGGTTTATGGGAAGCTGGTATCAAATCAGTCAAGTATCATTTAAGGAGAACAGTAGGCCTAGCATGTTTGACTTATGAAGAACAATACTCTGTGCTGTGCCAACTAGAAGCTTGCTTGAATTCCCGTACTATTTATTTCCTTTACCAACGATCCAGAAAAACTTGACGTATTAACTCCTGCACACTTCTAAATTGGTACATCCTTACTTGGAGTTTCTAATTCTAATCTACTAGACCTGAATCCTAGGTACTTGTCTAGATGGAGATTGCTTCAATAGATGACTCAGTTATTCTAGAAAAATGGTCGGTGGAGTACTTAGTCAGCTAAACCCGCGTCACAAATGGCAAGACGTACAACCAAACATGTTGGTGGGGACCGTGGTACCCATCAAAGAAGACAATCTCCCCAATCGCCCCATTGTTGTGGAAGATGGGAGTGGTGACAGAGATACATCCTAGTAACGACAATTTGGTTCGAGTGGTTACAGTTAAAACTAAGAATGGACTATTGAAGAGACTAATATCTAAACGTTCTGTGTTACCTTGTAATGACTGATGCTTTATTGTCATTGTGAGTGATAATTTATTTGTAGTTGAAAATGCTTTATTGTTTTGTTTAGCTGGACGCACCACAAGGACATTTAAAGTAATTAATTGGCATTAATTGGGTGGGTGGAATGTTCATGCTACCAGTACTGTTGATGTTGACGCTAAAATGTTGCCTCACGTTGGGAAGCCAATTTGACGCTACGTTGTCCAGCCGCTGATCGGATGAGGGCTGTTGATCTTTCAGTTATCCCACGTTGGATGTATCCAGTGGATGCTGTAAGTTGTTACTGGATACCAGCACCACATTAATAAAGACGCCACTTATAAAGTAAATGCGGTCTCCCTCCTTGCGTCATTACCTCGACTTAGCTCAGTAAAAACATGGATTTGAAGTTCTCTGGGTACTTTGTGGGCATTAAAGAAATAGCCCAAACTTCGTTTTTAGAGGTTTATTCGATGCATTCTCTCTTCTCAGCATAGAGAGGAGTCGACCACGATTACATTCCAACAATCCTTCTCATTGTACTCCAGCAACCGTCTCTCCTAGCGTACTGCTGCTACTGCACTCACGCGCCACCTAGGTTTAAACATTCGACCGTTGGTCACGTGAAACCGCCATGTTAGCCTCGCGGTCAACACGTGATTCTTGTCCGCGTACACTCAATTTCTGTTTCACTATGTATTGATAATTTTTGTGAGGTTAGCTACACTGTTGTTAGAGATGTACACGAACCAGCATGGATTACAGCAACTAAGCAACACTGTTAGAAAGTTGTCATTATTTACACAAATTAGGAGCTACCAAAGCACATCTTTGAATGTGAATATTTATAGGGAAATATTAATTCCGGGAGGCATGTCTGACAGTTGAGGTAGGCGTGTTCCTGCTTTATTTTCTGCAATAACAATTAATATCTTATAAAGCATTCAGTTTTAAGATGATTACAATCGTACTGCAGCTTTCATAAGACGGCGGGAAAAGTCACAACGCTATCCTGAATAAAAATATCTGAAGGAATAGCTGTCATTAGTTTGTATAATTTTATATTTCACACAGGTTATATAAGTAATGATGTTCCCGTTAAGAAAGAAACAAGAAGGATGGAAATAAAAACAGAACTTTAAACGGGATTGGAACTAATGTTAGTCCACCAGTGTAGATTTGAAGAACACGCTTTAGCCAGTTCCGCTATAGCAAACACAGGCTCAGAGATTTAGCTCACTACCACCCAACAGTGGTATCATTTTAGTTCTAGTCCAGAACTTAGTAAAACACCATAAGGAGACATTTTCTGTAGGTGCACTGAAGTTATATTTGCAATGTTTGTCCGTTAAAGTAGAAGGATTGCTGAAATATTGCTTTTCAAAACTGCGAAGTGAGTGAGCTACGAGGTGACCTGGCTGCCACGTCCTCTGATCAGCTAGGAAAGCATATGACTAATTTAATTCTCATACCATCTATGCAAGTACGCCTGAGAATTAGTTGACCCTTCGAGCAGTCTCACTGAAGTTGGGGTATTTACTTTTGTGAAAGGTAGTGGGTTGTGGATTTTTTTTGCCTGGGTTATTAGCATAGGGACTTCACTAACATAAATGCTAGTGAAGTCCACATACCTTAGAAGAGACTCTTGAGAAATAAAATTGGTTTTACGTTGAAATCTCATTATTTAGGCTCAAAGCTTTTATTATCCTTCAGATACATTGAGCGTGAAATGAAATAATTATTGATAGCAGCTTATGGCATTTTCAATGATGCAAACAAACTTTTGGCCAGTTACAAAGTGTGTGACATGTTCTTACTGTGTCTTTCGGGAAATAGTTGCATTAAGTAAATATCTTCTGCATTAGCGTAAAACGCATTGTTCTGCATAACTGATTTAATATATTAAAAGCTGCAGATTTGATCCATTTACTGCAGCGAATTTTTGTTGTCGCTGAATAATCATTGGGATGAGAACTTTTAAAACAATTAGTGACTTATGTGGAGCTATATCGGTTTCAGTGCAGTTGCAATACTGTATAAATGCAATCAAGGTACTGTGTAGCACCAGTGTTTGCTTCCGCAGATGTTACAACGTTGTCTTCCTCGCTCATACAAACTGGATGATATTCTTTCTGATGCGAGGGTGAGCAATTGCCATATACCTAAGGTTCTTTTGAGTGTGTTATTGCTTTCTCTACTGGTAAGTAGGGGAAGTATTGTATTACACCCAAAAATTTGATCTCAAGATTTCACCGGAAATATATGTTTTGAGACCCCCTGAATAAATAAAAAGCATTTTTTGAAAAAGGTCCGTGTGTGTGTTTGTGTGTGTGTGTGTGTGTGTGTGTGTGTGTGTGTGTGTGTGTGTCAGTCTGTGGACAGCATAACTCAAAATCGAAAAGTCGATTAAAAACCAAAGTTGGTATTTAAGTTTAATGTCTTTCAAGGGGGCGAAATTATTTTGAATAAAACAGTCCCACCATAAACTACCCTTTAGATGGAAAATTTTTCAAAAATTTTGATTTTCTTGAAAATAGCTCTAACGATTTTGATTAAAATGACATGTTTAAGACATTATGATGACAAATGTAATGTATATTTTGAATTTTCTGGGTATAGCCCTTGAAGTCCTACTTACTCTGGATTACTTTTGAATAATTCGTAAACCGTAAGCGATAGACAAAATCTTACTATACAAAATTTAGATATCGCTAAAACACTCAATTTATGCCTGAATAAATTTTTTTCTAGAGTGAACCATTTTGGAGATATTCCTTGTTATGTGTGTCAGTTTCGGAAAGCTTAAAACTTTTGTGAAATGGAACATCGTTGTTCATTTTTTATATGTTAAGCGTGCAAAGAGAATGGGATCTCAAAGCTTTTAAAAATTTTACTATCGGTCAAAGCCTATTTTATTCTAATATTCCCCTTACACCTATAAGGAAATAAGCAAAAAGACAATTTGTACAAGTGTTGATCTCAACTAATACGAAGAAGATATAGGAATAAACGTTTGTAGGAATGGTTAGTACAAGAGTAGAGAAGGTCATGTGAGTGCAACACATCAGATTCTTTTTCTTGTAACTCTCCTCCAGAATGAATACTTTTGTTAATTGAATATATTACCTTTTTTACTATTTTAGCACGCAGCTGCAAGCACAAATTTAGTTTCTCATTCTACATTCTTTTTCTCTTCAATTCTTTTTTCAAATCAAGGCTACTAAATGTGCCCAGATGTCCCCTTCTTGTCCAAAGCTGTTAATACAAATGTTGACTCTGATTAGGAAAGCAATAAAAATATTTAATCCTGGAATCATTATTATATTTTAGGATGAAAAATGTTAATTCCTTGTAGGAAGTCTCCCAAATTGGTCGATTTTCAGTAGGAAGGAATTCACACACACACACACACACACACACACACACACACACACACACACACACACACACACACACACACACACACACACACACACACACACACACACACACACACACACACACACACACACACACTATCTTTCAGTGAGACTCCTCGAAGGGTCGCCTAATTCTCAGGAGTTCCTAAATATATGGTACGAGAATCAAATTAGTCATGTGCTTCCCTTGCTGTTCGGAGGACATGGCAGCCATGTCACCTCGTAGCCCAGTTGACTGTAACAAAGAAATAATGAAGCGATTAATCGCCTCACCTTACTGTCGCAGTAAGAGCTACCTTTCAGAGCTTCAGAATCCCTGAAGCCTTTGCTTGCCAATGTTCTCAACTGGGAACGTTAAATGATTCCAAATTTCGAGTACCTATACTGAAATTCAAATGTTTTCAATTTTTACTTTCTCTACTGGTAAGTAGGGGAAGTATTGTATTCCACAAAAATTCGATGTCGGGATTTCACCAGAAATATATGGTTTGAGACCCCCTGAACCCAAAAAAAAGCATTTTTTTAGAAAAACGTCAGTGTGTGTGTGTGTGTGTGTGTGTGTGTGTCTGTGTGTTTGTGTGTCTATGGACAGCATAACTCAAAAACGAAAAGTAGGTTAAAAACTAAAGTTGGTATTTAAGTTTAATGTCTTTCAAGGATGCGACCCGAAAATTTTGAAGAAAATAGCGCAAACCTAAACTACCCTTTAGATGGAAAATTTTTCGATAATTTTGATTTTCTTGAAAATGGCTTTAACGATTTTGATTATGTTTGAGATGTTTTTATGAAAAATGAAATGTATATCTTGAATTTTCTGGCTATAGTCCCTGTAGTCGTATTTACTCTGGACTACTTTGGCATAGCTGGTAAACCGTTAGAGATAGACCAAATCATACTGTACAAAAATTTAGATCTTGCTAAAATACACAATTTATGTTCAAATAAATTTTCTTGTAGGTTGAACCATTTCGGAGATATTCCTTGTTATGTGTGTGAGTTTCGGAAAACTTAACTAGTGAAATGGAACATCGTTGTTCATTTTTTTTATATGTTAAGTGTGCAAATAAAACAGAATCTCAAAGCTTTAAAAGATTTGACTATCGCACAAAGCCTACTGTATTCCAATATTCCCCTTGCACCTACAAGGAAATAAGCAATAAGATAATTTATACAAATGTTTATTTTAACGAACACGAAGAAGGTATAAGAATAAGAGTCTGTAAGAATGGTTAGTACAAGAGTAGAGAAGGTCGTGTGAGTGCAGCTCATCAGCTTTTTTATTATCAATTTGAGGTTTTATATTTAATTTTGTTAACATTAGTACACCAGTTTTAATAATCATTAATTTTATAGTAAATTATTAAGTTACGCTAAAATGACTGAGTTCACCTTCATATACGTATCTCTCCCTAACTAGCCCTAGTTCAAGTAGTTGAACTACTTTATTTTTAACTGAACATAGCAAGGCAAGTACAAACATAATACACACAAGAAAATTGCTTTCTATTTGATTTCTAACTGTGTGGGCTTAAAAGTAATAGTAGAATGAGATTTGAGAAGACTTCATTTCCGATTGTTGAGAGGGAGAATTTACCACTATTTAGCTCAACAGTTAGACGATGCGTCTAATTGGCTATAAACACATTTTAGCCTCAATGTTATACATTAGCTGTTAGTGTTGTGGATGCTTTTGAATCGGAAAGGTTGCTCACGTTAGAGCAAACGTTTGAATATCTCAAAACAGTTTTGGATAATGATAACCAAGTCATTGAAAACATGGTTGATATTTGTGAGTTTCCCCCGTACATTAAGATAACATTGATTTGGAAAAAGTTATCCCTTCAGATGCGTGTGATCAGTTAGTTGTCACAAGTAATAGGGAATAGTGTACTCCATCCTTTTCTCAGCCAACTACATTAAATCAAATGTCCATGCATAAAACCGTTCATGGAGTAAGTCCCCAATTATAGCAACTGGTTCTTTACAGGACAATGCTACAACCCAATGCTTGTCTGCCAAACACCCATAATTATTAGCTCTTAGAACTACAGAATTATTTAATAAAATAATGCTTGAAAGAACTTCACAAGTAACTTCAAGACCAACAGTTGAGATCCCAAAGACATTGGGGAAAGTTGAAGGACGATGTGCTCTCTGCAAAAAGAATTCCTAACTGAAAGGTGCTTGACAATGCATGTTCAAGGAGTGTGCATTTACACTGTTTTGCAGCTTTCCATGGCTATCAATAGTTTTGTGCGTCGGCTTTTTCTTGTGAAATTGATTACTTTGAGATAAAACGTTTGTATATTAGTTTATTTGTATTATGTTAGTTACGATAAAAAATTGCTTTGATCAAAGTCAGCAGTGAAACCATGTAAAACAAAAGTTCTAGTTTAGCGCCAATGTTCCCAACACATTAATTTGTATAGAGAAAAAATAAAACATGTCAAAGTACTTGCATAATTCTCTTAATTGCACACCAAATAGATAAAACAGAGCCAAATGTTTCTAATTTTGAAACCCAAAGACAATTCAGCCTATAAAAGATTCCGGAAGCTATACATTTAATCCTTGCACATGCTATACAAGTATGACATCGAATTAGACGCGCTTAAAAAGCAGTTAAGTTTTCAAAGTAATGCCAAATCGCATTCAAAATAATATTATTTAAAGTATTAGTAACTTATTTTTAGACATAATAAGAGAACAAGTAAAAGATTCCCCTTTTATTGCTTTAATGGTAAAAGAAACTATGGATGTAGCAAAATTATCAGATTTGCACTGTCATTTGTTGTGTAAAAGTGTGCAAGCGTTTTTAGGCTTTACAGATGTCAGTAAAAATCGCCATGCAGTAATAATAAGCGAGCATTTCAGACTTTCAGTATGAGTCTGAGAACAAGGATCAGGCAGTAATATTATCTACTCATTTAAATGGGTTGCAAGCCCTAGTGAGGAAAGTGAGATGTAAGATGCGTTTCCTGACACTGAATGATTTGTGCTCACTTTTTCCTTTCTCTGTCACACAGTAGGACGAGATAGTACTGCATTTCATTCCATTCCAAAAAATTAGACACAGATTTCACTACAAATGCACGTTTTCAGGTCCCCTGAATACACACTCGTATTTTTAGAAAACTATCGGGGTGTGTATGTGCGTGTACGTGCGTGTGTGTGTATGTGTGTGCGTGCGTGTGCGAGTGTGTGTGCGTGCGTGCGTGTGTGTCTGTGTGAACAGGATAAATAAAAAATGAAAGTTCTGTTTTGCTATTTAATATCTTCCAAGAATGCGGCACAAATATTTAAAAAAAAAAAAAAAACTCCCCCACCACTAATTATAGTTTACATCGAAAACTTTCATTTTCACGGCATCATCTGTCATTTGTTTTGGTTTTTTCCCTTGGGGTTTAACCATTTCCGAGACATCCCTTGTTACTGGTTTAAATTTTCATATGCATAAACTTTTCTGAGTCATTAGTTTTTTCCCCTGGTCATGCAAAGATAATCTAATGTTGATGCCATTACACAGCAATTAGCTCATAAAGGGATTCACTATCGCTTATACCTGATGTATTCTCCTATTCTCATTGAGCCTACAATATTTAAATTAAGTATTAATTTGATGTTATTCATTTGTTAATCGGTACATTATCAATTTATGGAGAGTATTAGTTATTGTCAATTTCAACATTTCGACTGTGTTTATGTAATTAATGATTTTTTGGTTTTTTAATGTAAATCAATGTTAATTAATTGGGATATCCGAGATAATTTAGTGGAATCGCATATTATACGCGAAACATGACGTAATCAAAGACGCCACGAGAAGGTATTGTCGAGCAAGGCAATATCCCAACGATGTTGTCTTGGTAACGGATGAAATAATTTTCCAACCTCTCTTGCAATGTAGTTTTCAAGCAGAATCGATGCCTTTTCTTGGAAGTGTTGCGAGAAAGCGCAAATTAATTTAAACTATTGCATCGATGAGTTTGAAGTAGATAGACGTTTTTCTCTAAGCAACGACTTGAGCGATTATAAAATAAATTACCTTCGGACGTGCCAAAGGAATGTGAAACAGTAAGGCAAGCTACGAAATCATATGAAGACATATTAATTGTAATAATTAATATAAGTGCAGTACATTTAAATACGGTTCAGTGAATGCTTTATTCTGCAACTGTGACCGGAGATAGTAAAAGATTCTTCATTGCTCTACCTAATGATTGCCAAAGCAAGATAAAACGACGAAAAAAAATTACACTCTTTAAAACATTTACCGTATCAAAAGAAATATGTAATAAGACAATTTGTCAAAAAGTTTATAACAATAGATTTTTGTACAAGAGAGAGTAGACAAAGTTATGCAAAGGCAACACATTTTCTCCTTCTGGAACGAAATTTCAAAGCCATCACATAGTGAGCAGCTGTTAAAAGATGACTATAGTTTAAGCATTGTATCTACAGGGAAATGTGTAATACAATCATTTCTATAAATGTTTATCTCAATGTCAATTAGATAGAAGAATGTGCGAATAACTTATTGGAGAATGCGCAGAGAAATCCATATGAGTCATACGTGCTTAATAATGTGATAGTTTCATTACTGCCAGCCTCCCTGAGAAATATCATCTCACGCCACTGCTCACTAATACACAAATTAAAATTAAATAAATCAAACCAAGGTATCATTGCTTACTGTCTAAAATTTAAAAAGAATAGACGGCATTAACAGCACACCAAAGTAAGAAATACCTACTTGTGAGGGAGAACACAACAAGTGTGCTATTCCACTCGTATATTGCGATATGACGATGCTAAGTGTTTTTACTGCACTGAGGAAAAGTTTGAAAAGACGAGACCCAGTCGACTTCCGACGATTAGTAAAAACATTTAAGACAACTATATTGCATACAATTTTTGGGAGATAATTATAATTGGTACTTCAATAAGGTGTATGAATGAAGTGTTAAATAACGGCCTGCTATGTTAACCTCGCGGAATGTGCATTAAGATTCAGTGACTGCATCTTGTCATTGCAATGAAAGTCGTCCAGTGCTTTCTTTTAAATTATAACGTATGCAATCTAAATAACTATGAGGACAGTTATTGAGTGAGAGAGCCAGTGAGTGAGTGATGAGTGAGTGATGAGTAGGTGAGTGAGTGTGTGATGAGTGAGTGATGAGTGAGTGATGAGTGAGTGAGTGATGAGTGAGTGATGAGTGAGTGAGTGATGAGTGAGTGAGTGATGAGTGAGTGATGAGTGAGTGATGAATGAGTGATGAGTCAGTGGTGAGTGAGTGATGAGTGATGTGTGAGTGAGTAATGAGTGATGAGTGAGTGAGTGATGAGTGAGTGATGAGTGAGTGATGAGTCAGTGGTGAGTGAGTGATGAGTGATGTGTGAGTGAGTAATGAGTGATGAGTGAGTGAGTGATGAGTGAGTGATGAGTGAGTGATGAGTCAGTGGTGAGTGAGTGATGAGTGATGTGTGAGTGAGTTATGAGTGATGAGTGAGTGATGAGTAGGTGAGTGAGTGTGTGATGAGTGAGTGATGAGTGAGTGATGAGTGAGTGAGTGATGAGTGAGTGATGAGTGAGTGAGTGATGAGTGAGTGAGTGATGAGTGAGTGATGAGTGAGTGATGAGTGAGTGATGAGTCAGTGGTGAGTGAGTGATGAGTGATGTGTGAGTGAGTAATGAGTGAGTGATGAGTGAGTGAGTGATGAGTGAGTGATGAGTGAATGATGAGTGAGTGAGTGATGAGTGAGTGAGTGATAAGTGAGTGATGAGTGAGTGATCAGTGATGAGTGAATGGTGAGTGAGTGATGAGTGAGTGAGTGATGAGTGAGTGATGAGTGAATGAGTGATGAGTGAGTGAGTAATGAGTGAGTGATGAGTGAGTGAGTAATGAGTGAGTGATGAGTGAGTGAGTAATGAGTGAATGATGAGTGAGTGAGTAATGAGTGAGTGATGAGTGAGTGAGTGATGAGTGAGTGATGAGTGAATGATGAGTGAGTGAGTGATGAGTGAATGAGTGAGTGATGAGTGAGTGATGAGTGAATGATGAGTGAGTGAGTGATGAGTGAATGATGAGTGAGTGACGAGTGAATGATGAGTGAGTGATGAGTGAGTGATGAGTGAATGATGAGTGAGTGACGAGTGAATGATGAGTGAATGATGAGTGAGTGACGAGTGATGAGTGAGTGAGTGATGAGTGAGTGATGAGTGAATGATGGGTGAGTGACGAGTGAATGATGAGTGAGTGATGAGTGAGTGAGTGAGTGAGTGATGAGTGAATGATGAGTGAGTGATGAGTGAGTGAATGATGAGTGAGTGATGAGTGAATGAGTAAATGGGTGAGTGAAGGCCGCTTAAGGGCCCGTCGATAGCTGTCATTTGGGCCCGGACAGTTATTGAGGTGGTAAAAATCAACAAGAGGGCTTGATTGTATTTTATACCTGTATTAATCAAAATATTGGTAAGTTTAAGGGTGTGAAAATGCTAGCGGCCTAGTAATGTAGGAGGTTAGGTTAGGTTGGTAGATGTGAGAATGGGACCTGCAATGTCAACTTAACTGGAAAATACCATGAAATCGTACTGTCTCCCAAAAAAGCATTTTTCACTCACATTAGAAATAATTGTGCAATGATTATTTGCTTTCGCTGTCATTTATGCTATCGAGATACGAAGCGTGACTCCAATCCCAGTCTTTGTTGCGCCATTATCAATGGAGTAAGGTATAAAGTGTTTCATTCCTATAGATGAAGCATCTTTTTGAAGCGAAGGCTCGAGCTAATCTCTCAGGATATTTAAATTACGCTGCACTTGCGATGTAAAAGCCAACAGTTCTTTTGAAAAGCGAGACGCTTTCATTTTACACTGCAGCGAGTCTAGCTGTCCCTTGTGAAACGACCAGTTTATATTATGCAGTAAGAGAAGGGGGATCCGGTGGGATACTTCGTTCTTCTCTTTCAATTATTAATTTTTCCCAGTTAAAGCTACACAGGAGGTTTGTGTTACGCAGAGTACACATGGCCCGCAAAAAAGTATGTCACGAATAAAATCGCAAATGAGCAAATACATGGCTACATAGCAAGCGTATACATGGGAAGTTTCACACCATTATGTACATTATACTACGT